>PVKE010008886.1:0-17118 GCA_004027555.1 Craseonycteris thonglongyai | reverse complement strand
GGCATTCTTAAAACAAGACATGCACATTTTCTTTCAGAAAAGGAAACCATGTTTCCCTGTCCATTTTATGGACACTCCAGAATTTGTATATTCCCGGGGCTTCAAGTTGCTTTCCTCATCACCATTTCAAAATAGAAACCATGTTCATCTTAGTTGAAGCTGTTGTTTGATCCAGAATTATGTGATATTCCATTCTAAGTGCTTTTGCAGCAAGACATGGCTTCACCTGTCTGACTTCTAGAACATTCTGCGGCTGGTAGAGAAGCTCTCAACAGATTTAACATTTGAGATCACTTTTGAGATAAAGCAGGGAGAGGACTGATGTCAAATGTATATTCAGAAACCAAGGAAACCTATAAACTCTGCAAGGAGAGGTATACAAAATGATGAGTGGTCTTCGTACTTGCTACCCTGAGCTTCTAATTCCTTTTCTGGCTGTGAATCGCTCTGAAGGCACCATTAGCTGAGGAAGATAGGTGACCTCCTGACATTTGGTTTTACTAGACCACAGACACTGGGCTAGGCCTTTGATTTGCATTTTTTTGCGATAGCAAATCTGATTAAACTGAATATCCATGAATGGAGGGTAGTGAATTGATTATTGTATATCCAGGCTGTGGAATACTTAGCAATTATTATTTTAAAGATTTATTTTTATTGTTTTTGACAGAGCGAGAGAGCAATACAGAGACAGAGACAGAGAGAAGGGGGAGGACCCAGAACAGTCTCCACAGTTGCACATCATTGGTTTTTCCACATAGTTTCATTCCACAGGTGGGTGTGGGGCTGCACAGGGCAGGAACTGGGCCGGGGGCTCACCCCAGTGAGAACTGAACTGGGGGCACTCCCCAGTTCAGCATATGGGGCCACATGGGCCGGGGCCGGGATTTGATCCTCAGTCCCCGGGGCTGCAAAGTGAGCGCTTAACCCACTGAGCCATCCGGCTTCCCCGATTACATTTTTGTAACACTGTATCTGCAAATAGCTGAAGGAAAATTTTTTTTTAATATTTGCATTTATTGTGTACAAGAACATAGTGTTTTTTGTTTGTTTATTAATTTTTTATTGTTTTTGACAGAGAGAGAGAGAGAGAGATACGAGACAGAGAGAGAACTGAACTGGGGGCACTCCCCAGTTCAGCATATGGGTCCGCACGGGCCGGGGCCGGGATTCGATTCTCGGTCCCTGGTGCTGCAAAGTGAGCGCTTAGCCCACTGAGCCATCCCGGCTTCCCCATGAGGGAAGATTTTTAACCCAGGTCTGCATTAAAGATGAAAGTTTTCCCAGTTTGCAGTTTATGAATTTTACTAGGTCTTTCCCTTTGGCCTCAGTGAGTACTTAGTCTGAAAGGACACTGTTGTGGATGTTGCCTGAAAATGTTCACCTCTTTCCTCAGTAACCCCTAGTGTCAGTCAACAATGGAGGTGCAGAGAGCAGTGACAGAGGTGAGGGGGTGTGAGGGGAGGAGGGAGAAAGAGCAGGGAGGTAGAGGGGGTGCATGGGGGCCTTCCCCCCGAGCCTCAGTGCCCTTGACTTTCATGGCCTCCCATCGGCTGCCCTTGCAACAAATGGTCCCCCGTCTTTGAAGACGTCATGGTGGAGTTCAATCTATGCTCATCTCATTTCCAATATATTTGAAAGGGACTCACAGCCCTTTCAAAATTGGAACGTCTGGACACCTTACGGCATTTGATACGGCTTCAGGCGAGATGCTTAAAAACAGGGACACTGGTTTTGGCACTGCTATTTTGGATCTTGCCCCCAGCTTAGCCACCCCAAATGGATGAAACACATGACGAGTAAGGAGTGAGTGTCTAAGTGGAGAAAGAACACTGGTGATTTGGAACAGTTGATTCTACCACTTTCTCTGGGACCTTGGCCCAGTGTCTGGTCCTCTCTGATCCTTATTATATCTGTAAAATGGACCTGGCATGGGTTTAGTCCAGATAATTTTTAAAACCCTTTTCTACCTTATGATTCTATCATCTAAGTCAAATATATCATGCTTAGGGGGGCTTTCCACGTTTTGGATCCAAGATACTGTGGGGAATAGGTAATCAAAGCAAGACCTGGCCAATGAATGCCCTCCTGGATCCCCAGAGCTTCCCTCCTCCAAACGGCCCCCCTCCCACCCCCGTGTCCTCATTACCATTATAGCCCAGTGGGCAGAAGGCAAATATTACATGAATGCAGCCCACTGCTCTCAGCAACGGGAAAACCGCCCCCACGATTTTAGCACTTGCAACAAACATTTCTTTGGTGGATGGATTTACTATAGATCTCAGACCTGAACTGGAGAAAAATCTTTCTTGTACAAATGGCTGTTTCCCAGAAATGTCTTCATGTGGAAACTACATTTTGTTCATAAAAAATCGGTTTTATTAGAAGTTTTCAATGATGATACACTGAATGGCTTCAACTTACCATCTAATCTGACAAAGGGCAACTGTAATAATTGGAATTATTAAAAACTCACCATCCTATAGATTTTTGAATACTCATGCAGGGCTTCAGAAAACAGTAATTCCTCCTTTTTCTGCAAAATAACCTAAGTAAATAAGATATTCTTTAGAAATAAGAGAAGTCCTAGAAAGAGTGATGGAGGTGATTAATCTTTAATGCTCTGGGTAATCTTAACTCCCTATTCTCAGCCTTAAATGGGGGATAAAATATAAGGAAGACACATAAGAATTTAAGGAAAATAAAATATATATATTGATATGGAATATCGGGATAATTTGCAATTAAATGCTTGCCAGGGTTTGATTCCCGGCCCCAGCCTGTGCAACCCCATATGCTGAACTGCAGTTCAACTGGTAACTGTTGAGATGGCAAAGTTCTCACCTCCCATGTCAGAGGCCCCCAGTTTGGTTCCTGCCCTGCGCGGCCTCACATCCACCTGTGTGGAATGAAACCACGTCACAACTAATCATGTACAACTATGGAGACTGCTCTGGGCCCTCCCCCTTCTCTCTCTCTGTCTCTCCTTTTCTCAAATAATTAAAGCCTTAAAAAAAAAATTTATAAAAACAAGAAAAATAAAAAGAAATGGAACTTTCTAATACCTTTAAAATATATCTATATGTCTATAATTCATCTATATAGATCTTTTACACTTGATCTTAGCCAAAAGGCCGAGAAGCGATATATAGATCTTTTATAGAAGTCTCTATCTATAGAAAGAATGAGTATTCTGAAAAATGGAAAGAGAAATGTAAAAGGGGCTTTTATATTGTGAGGAACTTGGCTAACAAAGGGCATCATTTGTAGAAATTATTTTCTAAAATATAATGCCATGAAGCAACTGAAACACGCTTGGATTAGGAAAATACCGGTAACCCTAAAATCAGTTTATACCCTATGGCATACTTGGGGAATGGCTCCCATCGCTCTGGAATAGTCTGCGGCTTCTGGAATAATCTGTGGTTAGAACATTAGTAGGTGCCCAAAAGCAGCGCCGTGGAGGGAAAGGGAGTGGGGGCACCACTGAGCATCCCCTACTGGCTGCATAGCTGGGGTCAGGCAGAGCTGACCTCCGAAGGGAACGGAGGCTGGGGCCTGGATGGCTTTCCCTTTGTCTCCTAGGAGAGAGAGAGGACATGAGGAGGCGTGACGGTTGACTAATTGTGTCCCGGTGGAAACAATCTTTGTAAATAAGGGGTGTTGCTTTACGGGGGTGGTGGGAGATTTGCTTACGCTGTGAGGCACGATGGTACAAGCTGGGATTGCTGACAATGAGGGTGAGTTTAGAGTTCAGGTGGGTTGAGTTCTGATAGAAATCCCACCACCTGACGGTGTGTCAAAGGCTTTCCCTCCACCAGTATGCAAATAGGCCCTGGAATCTGGAGTCTGCGATCTGGCTATGGGGTCCAGGAGCATGCCCCTCTCCTTAGATTTTCTCAACTGAATAATGAGGATGGGGAATGGAATAGACCGCTGGGTGTAGTTTTGCTCACCCAGCAACCACTCCCCTTTCTTCTAGTCACAGCACCTGCTTTGCCTCTCAGAGACCCTCGGTCTCACTCTCCTGTCATTTCACTGGGAGAGAGACGATCACACCCCCAGTGATTGGCTCAGGGTTGGGAATGTGCCTCAGGTGGGGCCCAAGAGGCCCAGCCCCAGAGGGTTATTGGACCACTGGAGGGAAGAACCTGGCTAATAAACCAGTAGGATCTAACCATGGGGGTGGCAGTTATCTCCGCCTCTTTGCAACTTCTTGGGGACAGCCTGCCTGAGAACAAAGCCAACACAGGAGAAAGCTAGACATGGACACACTGTGTGTGTGTGTGTGAATCCTCCCCTTGAACTTCTTAGAGGAATTGATTATTTCCCTTCTTGGTTTATTTGTTTAAGCTAGTTGGAGCTGTTTTTTCTGAAACTTGAAATAGAAGACTTACTATTAAAGAGCACCCACCCCATACAACCAAACAGTTGTGAGAGCCATGCGCATGTTTGTTACTTTTCATTTTTCTCTAAACCTAAGCTTCTCTGATGTGTGGAGGATGGATTGGGATTAGCTGAGGCTTGACCTGGAAAATTCTCAGACATTGAATTCAGGAGACAGAATGTCATTGGCTACATATATGAAGGCAGGAGCCAGGCAGGACGTGGGTAGCTTGGTGAGACCCCCACTTGGGCCTCCTTGGTGCTGCTCTCCCCCCTCCCTTGCTGCTCCACTCTCCTCTGCTCTTGGCCCCCAGTTTCTGAAGGACCCTGGGGGTAACCTGGGCTTTGGGTCACAGCGATGGCATTTTCTCATTAGAGTAAGCTGCTGAAGAAAAAGGGACAACGCTGTTGAGCTTACCCCTCCCACCCCTCCCACACAGTCTTCAGAAGGTCTTGCAGAGAAGGAATGCCCACCTCATGCTCCCCATGACAGTGTTAAGGTGCTTTCCTGCCCTTGTCTGTTTTGAATGTTCCAACTACTGTTCAAGTCACAGCCCAGGAAACAAATATGCATCCATCCAAATATGAAGCCATCCTAAATTGCCTGTAAATGAAGATTTTATTTCCCTTCAGACTAACACAAACTCGAGGCTCATTAGTTCAGTTCCTACTATGTCCATATATTATTCCCAGTGCATATATGCAACTCTAACTATAAAGCGATTTCCCATTTTCCCAGTGAAAAGATTTAAAACAACCCCAAACAAAACCAGCCAACCAATCAACCAAATAAACAAAAGCCATTGTTTTAGGTCAATTTGAATATAGAAACTTTTAGAGAAATAAAGTACTGGTAGTCGAGGGTTGCCGATGCTTAATTTTTTTTAAATGTACACTTACATATCTAAAAGTCACATCATATCAAAGACCATATTAGTTCAGAGGTTTGCTTTTTTCCACTTTCACGTGTCACGGAGCAGTTTTGTCTGAGCTCCTCCTGTGCCTGACACCTGTCTCTGTTCTCCTCTGCATCCTCCAACAGTTTACACTTCCTGCTGCGTTGCTACTAGAGATGCAACACCTCTTGAAACTGCCTGATGCTATCATTGGAAACACAGGGAACAACTCCTCCTGTGGACACATATTCATGACTGCTACGTCTTAGGTATTAAATGCATTGCTTTACTGGGGGTTGGGGGTGGAGCTTAAAATAATACCAATTTATTATCTTAAGAGTTCTGGTGGTCCAAAATCCAACAGGGTCTCACTGGGCTCAAATCAAGGTGTCAGCATGGCTGGGTTCTTTCTGGAGACTCGAGGGAAACATCCGTATTCTTGCCTTTTCCAGCTTCTGGAAGCTTCTGCCTGCCCTGCCACCTTTAGGTCATCTTTAATCCCTTTTGGTACTTTTTTTTTTCAAGAGACTAGAGTAATGAAAAGATTTACATTGCTTTCCAGTTTGTTGGGGGGGTTCCTCTTGACTGTGTTAGGGTGCTGAGATGGGCCCCACACAGCAGCTTGGGTTTGGGTATTTTTTTCCTATAACATTAGGAAAGACATTCATAGTCATTGTATTCAGTGTGCATTGTTAGCATCTCAGAAACAGTTTTCCATTAAAGGGGCTCAGGGCAGGGATTACCCAGTTGAGAAGTAGGAGGGTTAAGATTTGGGGGTCACAGCCTCCTCCTGTCCCCTCACTGGGGCTCGTCCCTGCCCTCCCAGCATCCCCCTGTGAGCACCTGCCACACGGAAGCAGACCCTCCTGTCGACTCTCCGGTCACTGCAGTGAAGCATCCCGAAGGGGCACAAGGCAGGGGCTGGCCCACTGGACGCAGTGACTGGTCGGCGTGTCTCTGTCTACAAGGCTGACCCTCCCCCGCCCTCTTCTTACACACCTTAGGCCGTGGGTCACCCGCAGGGAAGCTCATAGGGTGTGTTGTTTGAACAGGTCTCCAAAACCTCTTGTCCTCATGTTCCCTGTGACCTTGACTATATGACTACGGTGACCAGATTTTAACATTGGTGAAGCGGGACACCATTGACCATGGGGGAGGGGGTTCTTGATTAAAAATTGGGTCTATCTCCCGCCGTTCCCTAGCTTGTCGTGCATTCTTTCCAAAAATTGGGACTTTTTTAAAATGCCGCGGGCCATGGGCCAAATTGTTAAAAATCGGGACTGTCCTGCCAAAAGCGGGACGTCTGGTCACCTTATCTACGTTAAGCTCATGGTTTCCTAATCTATAAAATGGCGATTCTATCATAGTCATTGATTCCAAGAAGCACATTTTCCCACATGTTAACACCGCTGAGTTTGGGACGAGTCTTAAAATGGTTTGCATGTCAGGTTCACTAGCAGCCTCCTCCACTTCTTCAGGGTGTGTAAAATCGTGATGCGTCTTAGAGTGGATGGAAAATGGAAACCCCTTTTACTTCTGTGGGCTCTGGTGTGCACTGAAAATCACCTGTTTGTGGCAGAATGAGGATTCGTCATTTGAGCCCTCTACTGTCCACCAGGAAGGTGCATCCTGGAAGCAGGTACAGGCGTGACCTACTGGAAGTCAGTTGTGAGCAATGGAACCAGCCGGAGGGCCCGAGCTCACCACACACTCTTCCCCAAACCTCTATGATAAGCCCCGTGCCATTGCACAGGACCTGGGGACTTTCTGCCAATGCCATCGTCCTGTAGGAAGCCTGGCACCCTGCCCCTGAGGTCGTGGATCTTGAGGACCCACGCTGCTGGAGGTGGGGTGAGGAGCCCGGAGTGAGACCGGGCTTGTGTGGGGCTCCGGAGCGTGATGGGCTCCGGAAGGTGCTCCTGCCCCCCAGCCCTGGTTCCGCTGTGCCCTGGCTCCGCTGTGCCCGGAGACGCAGCCCTGTGGCCGGGTTCCCAGCAGCGAGCGGCGGAGCTGTGGTCTGGCATCTGGCAGAGCGGGCACAGGGCACGGTTTCTAGCTGGGCAAGCCAGGCAGTCAGGTGCTCACACCGTCTCCTGCTCCACTCAGTGTGGTGGACTCTGACCTTGTAGAGCGTAGGCAGTTCCCCACCTCAGTGACACTGTGGCCAAGACTTGCTCTGGCCTAAGAGCCATTCTGGTTACTATGGGAATGCTGATTAGCCTGGACATTTCTGTGACTCAGTGTCCTCATCGCTAAGTTTGGGGTTATAGTATTATCTACTTTATATATTGTTTTGATGATTAAATGAGGTTATAGTTGTAAAACAGAAAGGACGATGTCTGGTGAATCAGTGCTCAACAAGTGTAACAACGCTTGCTATTTAAGTTGCCTGAATAATCCTGATTTCATGCGGATGATATAATTTACCCTCAGAAGGACATTTAGCTAGATCATCTTCATATCCTCGGGAGGAAACTCTGTTGTCCCTTAACAGTTCTGTATACCATCCACATCTACCGTTTTACTCATTCATTCATTCGTCCATCCATTCATTCACTCACTCATCCCTTGTTCATCATGATGAATCCTGTCTCCCTGCAGGTGACAATTGGGTCTCGTTGCTGTTGTTGCCTTCAAATCCATTAGGAATCGCTAATCCCTCTTACCTCCTGCCTTCCAATTTGAATGGGGTCTCCAGAGCATGAGAACGAAGTAGGTCTGACAGGTGTCTCATGCTACAGGTGTGGCAACAGAGGCCCAGAAAGGGAAGGTGGCTCACTTAGGTCACACAGTGAGTGGCAGGGAAGGGATCTACTTAGGTCCCCTCATTCCCAGCTGCTACCTGCCCCATCCTTTGCAAAACTGGTTGAGGTCCTAGGTGGGGACAGTGGGGAGCAGGGCAACACCCCTCGCTGAGGTCTGAGGTGCGTCCTCAGGTGGCTTCTCTCCCTCTTGTCAGTGCTCACTCTCAGCTAAAGGTGGCGCCAGTCCTTTGCAGATGGCAGCTACAGAGGCGCCACGGCGGGAAGGTTGCCCTAATCCTGCTCTCCCCTGCTCTAATTCCCTGCAAATAATCTTTCAGGCTGGCCTTAGCCTACTTACCCAGGGCTGGAAGGTACGTAAGGTAAGCCACTTGGTTTAACAACAGAGTGGCTGGACTGTGAGCCCACAGCATGTCACTAGCATGAGCCACCTAGCAGGGTAGGTGCTGCTATTCCGTGTCACAAGCCAGAAAATTGTGTGTCACAAGCCAGGAAATTCCAGGCCACACTTTTGCGGGGTTCGAATTCTAACATTACGCCATGAGTGTGGGAGGATGAGGCCTGCAGCGTGAGGAGTTGGTTGTTAATGAGGCCCAGTTCTGAGCCCAGTTCTTGAGCCCCGTTCCTGAGCCCCGTTCCTGAGCCCAGTTCCTGAGCCCGTCTAGGAGTAAATTGTTAATGAAGCCCAGTTCCCGAGCCCATCTAGGAGTTGATTGTTAATGAGGCCCGATTCCCGAGCCTGTCTAGGAGTTGATTGTTAATGAGGCCCGGTTCCCGAGCCTGTCTAGGAGTTGATTGTTAATGAGGCCCGGTTCCCGAGCCCGTCTAGGAGTTGATTGTTAATGAGGCCCGGTTCCCGAGCCTGACTAGGAGTTGATTGTTAATGAGGCCCGGTTCCCGAGCCCGTCTAGGAGTTGATTGTTAATGAGGCCCGGTTCCCGAGCCCGTCTAGGAGTTGATTGTTAATGAGGCCCGGTTCCCGAGCCCGTCTAGGAGTTGATTGTTAATGAGGCCCGGTTCCCGAGCCTGACTAGGAGTTGATTGTTAATGAGGCCCGGTTCCCGAGCCTGTCTAGGAGTTGATTGTTAATGAGGCCCAGTTCCCGAGCCCGGTTCCCGAGCCCGGTTCCTGAGCCCGTCTGCTCTCCCAGGCTGTGCTGATGAGTGAGAGTGAGTGAGCGGGTGAGCTGCCTGCCTCTGAGGGGAAGGCTTGGTTTGTTTTCCTGAAACGACAGACGAGGTGGGCCTGCTCATCCCCACCTCTAAATGCTCACTTATGAATAAGCACTGAGGTGCCCATGCTAGTGTGGCTCCCACACACATGCACACGGGCCAGCTTTTGGGGAGGTGGGTCTCTGGACCACTCGCAGCAGCAGAAGCTTGAGGAGATGTCCGTTCATTCAACAAACACCAACAAAGCACCTACTGTGTTCTAGGCACTGCTGTAAGAGGCTCGCCAGTGTGAGCTCTCACAGCAGCTCACACTATGCGGCTCTCGTGTTCCTAACCCCCGCACCGTGCAGTCTCTGCTGGATGTCACTCCATGGGTAGCCCTTAGAAATGGGCATGGCCACTCCCCTGAAAGATACAACTGGAGTATCAGTCCTGGAAGGATAAGCTACAAATAATCACATGAAAGTGTACTCAACAGTGTTTATAAGTAGGCAAATGGAAAGTTAAACCATGATGAGATATCAGTACAGCTATTGAAATGGCTCACATTTTAAAAACCTGACAATATCAAATGCTGGTGAGGATATGGAGCAACTGGAACTCATGCACTGCTGGTGAAAATGCCAATTATTATAGCCACTTTGGAAAACAGTTTGGTAGTCTCTTATAACAATTCAACTCCTTCATATTTACCCAGAGAAATAAAGATATATGTCTACACAAAAAAACTGTATGTGAAAATTTATAGAAGCTTTATTCACAATCTCCCCAAACAGGAAACGACCTAAAATGTCCATCAAGTGGTGAACTGACTAACAAGTTCTGATGCGTTTATAAAATACAACGACTCACCAGTAAAAAGGAAGAAACTTATTCACACATTCAGCAACATAGATAACTCTCGAAGGAATTACTCTAAGCAAAAGAAGCGAAACATAAAAGGCAGCAACATACTGTATGCTCCCATTTATATGACAAAAAAAGGCCAAACTACAGGAAAAAAAATGCATCAGTCATCGCCAGGGGCTGGAGGAGGGAGAGGGGCTTGGCTGCAAAGGGGCACATGGAAGTTTTTTGGCACAAAGCACATATTCTATATCTTGATTGTCAGGTGGTGATGCAACTGTAATGATTTTGCCAAAACTCATAAAACTGTACACTTACGAAAGGTGACTATCACTGTATGTAAAATGTACCCCAATACAAAGGGTCAGCAAGTACACAAAAAGGTGCTCAGCATCACTAATCATTAGGGACATGCAAATCAAAATCACATGAGATATCACCTACCCATTAGAATAGCTATTATCAAAAAGACAAGAGATAAATGCTGGTGAGGATGTGGAGAAAAGGGAACCATTGAGCACTGATTAGTGCAGCTGCTGTGAAAAATAGTTTGGAAGTTCCTCAAAAAATTAAAAATGGAAGTACTTTAGGATTCAGCAATCCCACGTATGGGTTTATATCTGAAGTAAATGAAAATACTAACTTCAAAAGATACCCCCCACACACAACCCCCCAAATGCTCATTGCAGCATTATTCACAATAACCAAGACATGGAAATGAAGTGTCCGTCAATGGATGAATGGCTAAAGAAAAAGTTCTATATATACAGGGTGGCCCAAAAGTAGCATATAGTTGAATCAATAAAATTCATCACAATAGATTCACACACTGACACACAACAAACCAGAAACTACACTGTTATACCTACTTTGGGGCCATCCTGTACGCACACATACAATGTTATATTACTCAGCCATAAAAAAAAAAAAAAGGAAATCATGCCATTTGTGACAACATGGATGGACCTTCAGGACATTATGCCAAGTGAAATAAGTCAGACAGGAAGACAAATACTGTATGAGCTCACCTATATGTGGAATCTAAAAATTGTGAACTCATAGAAACAGAAAGTAGAATGGTGGTTGCCAGGGGCAAATGGGTGGGTGACATGGGGGAATGTTGGTCAAAGGATACGAACCTCCAGTTATACAATGAATAAAGTCAAGGAGCGAATGTACAGCATGGTGACTATAATTCACAACCCCGTATTCCATCCTTGAGAGTTGCTTTCAGAGTAGAGCTTTCAGAGTAGAGCTTTCAGGTTGTCGCCTTAGCAGTAACAAAATGGTAATTACGTGAGGTGAAGGTCGTGTTAACAAACCTTATTGTAGTAAACATTCCCCAATATATACATGCATCAAATCATCACAGGGTTTATCTCTTAAAGTTACACAATGATGTGTGCCAATTAGAGCTCAATAAAGCTGGCTGGAAAACTATGCCCCTATACATATGAAAAAACGGGGCACATGAGTAGGACCCGAGAACCTGGTTTTGAGACTGCGTGGCCATGAAAAAAGGCCCGCGTCCATTCTGAACACGACTGAGCCAGTGTCAGGGAATGTCCAGCCAGGAAAGCTGAAAGCGCCCCAGGTTTTCAAGCAGAGAGGGTTTAATGCATGAGCTGAATCGATGGATACGTGGGGCCTGGGCCATACTCCTGTTTCTTAATTAACAGCAAGGGAGGTGGGCACTGGGAGCAACTAGTACCATCAATTTCAATTTCACTCGTTGGAACCAGGCTTCACCTGTTCTGGTGGAGGAGTCATTAAAAAAATTAAAGGGGTTCAGTGCTGGAGGACACAATAACGACACATGTCCATTCGATCTAGTAAATAGGAAAGTTGACTTCCAACTCCCCCTGTTCCAGCCCTTATAAGCCAGGGCCAAGCTCATTGTCACGACATGGCAGGCGAGGTGGTCCCAAAACGCTGTTCCCAAGATCCAGAACCGCTTTGTCTGGAATGGGTTGAAAACTCTGCCCCCACAACCACACACACACCCACACACTGTCCCCAGGCATTCTGTCTACAAGTGTGGACAGAGCTCTGGGCTTCCCAGTGGCTTCAGCGGCTCCTCTCGGCCCTGCCCACACTGAGATCCCCTCTGGGCTTTCGGCACCATGTGTGTCCCTCTTCAGCCTGGGAACAGACAGGTCCCCAGAGAACAGGGGGAGGAGCAGGAGGGCCGCCCCCTCCCTGGGCCCAGGATCTGGAGGCTGGAGCAGCATCAGCATTTGAATGGACAGGAGGAGGAGAGGGCAGGGTGGGTGAGGAAGAAGAGTAGAGGTCAAGCTGAGGTTTGGAAATATCAAAGCCCTTGCCTCCCCTCTGCCCATGTCCCCTGTTTCCAGAGAAGGTCTGGCTCAAGGCAGCCCGGTGCTCACCGGCCTCTGGGCTCGGCCTCTGTTGACCCTCCCCAGCTGCCCAGTGTGGCCTTCTACCCACCTCCTGCCATACCTGGATCTTTCTACCTAATTCTCATGACCCCTTGGCACATGGAGCCTCAAAACTCCTCACACCTACCAAACACCTGCGGGCCTTTTCAAACAGGCAGGAACACAGCTGAGAGGAAGGGCTGAGCTCCCTAATTCAAAACCAGCAGAACTTGGGAGGTCGCCTTGAGGAGAGGAGACTCGAGAAGAGCAGAGAGGACAGTGAAGACAGATGCAGGAAGCCTCCTGGGGGCGCTCACGCCAACCATTTTCCACCCTGCTTCCTCTCCTCCTGCAAAGAGGCTGAAATGGCCTCCCACACACCTCACCATCCACCTTTGCAACAAAAGTAGGGGCATATGCTCCAGGCCTGGCCAATGGGAGGAGTGAGAGGAGGAGTTTGTTGGTGTCTTCTGGGTAAGGCATTCTTTCCCCATGACGGGAGACTCGTGGATAGAGATGCTCTTCTTCTCTGAGCAGATACTGTCACGTCTACTTGTGATGTTGAACCTGTGGCAGCCATCTTGTGACCACAGAGACAAGCGTAGGACTAAGCCATTATGCTGAGGAGGGCTGAACAGAAAGATGACAAAGCCCAGGCCCCTGACAACATCGCTGAGAACCAACCCTGGGCCCTGCGCCCCTAATGCAGGTGTTCTAATTGCGTGAGATAACGAAGCCCCTGTTGTTTCATCCTCTCCTCGGTGGCTGTTGTGGTCTGTACAGCTGAAAGTATTCTGACAGACAGAAAAAAGTCAGCATTTGCCAAATTCCCCAGTGCGCTAGGAGCTTTATAAGGTAATTACTACGTTATTCCCGCTTTACATTTGAGGAAACTGAGGCTGTGTACACAGGTCACCTGTAACTGTCAGAGACAGAACTCTAAGGTAGTGTGACTTAAAAGAAAACCTGCTGAGGGCTTGCTATGTGTGAGGCACTGCCCAGGGCTGGGGGTGCAAAGGAGACAGGTCCTTCCGGGATTTCATGGAGGGTCCCTTCCAGTTGAGGAGGCTGGTGATCAACAAGTAAATGGATAAGCAAGGTCGCTGCAGATTAGTGATAATGGCTAAAAAGGTACTAAGTAGGGAGCTGTGGTCAGAAGCAATTAGGGTTTCTGGTGTGTGTTGGAGGGGAGGAAACATTTTACCTCAGGTGACTGGGGGAGGAAGGCTTGGCTGGGGAGTGACATCTGAGCTAAGCCTTGACAGACACAAAGGAGCCGCCTTCACCATGTGAAGAACAGGGAAGGGCCTTCTGGTCAGAAGGAACAACAAGCACAAGGTCCCAGAGGCGGCAAAGAGCAGGGCACATGTGAGGAGCTGAGAGGAGGCCATTGTGACTGGAGCTCCGTAAGCGATGGGGACAGCAGAGATGGCTACGGTTGATGAATGGCAGGAGCTTCCTCCTGTAGGGCCTCGTCGGCCATGAGAAAGTGTCTGGATATTATTACATTCTGAGAGGAGGAGTCACTGAAAGGTTTTGAGCAAAGGAGAGACATCTGATTTATGTCATTTTGTTTGTATTATTATTTATTTCTTTTTTTGAGAAAAGTTGAGAGAGAGACACAGAGAGAGAGAGAGAGAAGGAGGGAGGGCCCAGAGCAGTCTCCATAGTTGTACATCATTAGTTGTGACATGGTTTCATTCCACACAGGTGGATGTGGGGCCACGCGAGGCAGGAACTGAACCGGGGGCCTCTCGCTGGGGAGGCGAGAACCGTCTCACCATCCCAGCGGTTACCAGTTGCACCGCAGTTCAGCATGTGGGTTTGCGTGGGCCGGGGTTGGGAATTGAACCCTGGGCCTTGTGATTGTGAGGCAGGCACTGAACTGCTGAGCCATGGACAAGGATGGGAGTGCACGTGGTGTGACTGGCAGGTGGTCTCAGGAAGCAGTGAGTGGAGAGTGGGGGTACGAGAGAAGAAAGGGAAGGAGGCAAGACAGAGTTTGCTAGCTGGCAGGTCACTACTGTGGGCAACTCGGGGGAGACCAGCTGGGAGCCTCTGGGAGAGAGCACAGAACATGCATCCACATTGCCTGTCTCGAGGGGCAAAAAGCTGGGCTGTTTATCCTCCAAATCCTAGTCACTGACAGGGGTGCTCTCAGGGCTGTCAGCTCCAACTTTCTCTCCCCTCCTCTCTGGCCCTCGGGGAAAGGGCTCAGGTGGAACGCCCAGGTGCTTGCAGGAAGAAGCTGTCAGCGTGCGCGAGAACGGTGCGTGCCCGGGGCATATGAGACGGGCCCCCACAGCTTCTGCAAAACGCTTTCACTTCTAACCCTTACGTCTCAAAACTACCAGACACTAGTATGCAAAGGGTGGTCAATAGATCAGGGCCACAAACTCAACCATTCACAATAAAGAAGGTGTCAATCAATGCACCGCTTTCTTCACGGGGAGTCTTACCAGGGAAAAGCCAGCTGAGCCAGTGATGCAAGTTGATGGACTCTCTGGCTGGAGCTTCACATCTCACTGCAGGCCAGTAACCAACATTTTGCAGAACTACACGGTCTGTGGTTTGTGCTAGACTGGGAGCGCCTTGAGGACAGATGCTGTGACACGTTCTTCTGTGTCTCCCCAGGGCCTGGCACAGAGTCCGGGATGAAGGAGGCACCGGGTGGCTTTGCACTGGGCCGTGCTACAGATGAGAAAACGGGGATGCACAAAGGCGGCCTCTCAGTTCCGCTGACTGATCCCTTGAAACCTCCATGCTGCCTCCTGGCCTAACAGCCATGCGGGCTGAGCTCCAATTGGAATCAAGCCCAGTGTCATGATCCACCTTTAGGAGTTGTGTATCGGGCATGTCTGTCCCTGCAGACCAGCCGTACAGCTTTGAAGCACTTCCCCATGCCTGCTTCTGCCTGGACCAGGCTGCTTCCTGTTCCACCAGGTAGCTGTCCCCGAACACTCTCTCAGTTCCTGCCCTTCCCCAGGGTGCTAGGTTTACGAACACTTTCTGTTCCTACTTGTGGCACGCGCCCGAGCACCACCCACAGCAGGGTGACGGTGGGGTTTAGGGACATTTCCAAAGTACGAGGGTGTCAGGACCAGGTTGAGCTAGGAAGAGCATCTGCTAAAGATAGCATACCCAGGGTGTGCTGGGCATAAGCCAGAAAATTGTTGAGGGGAAACCAAGGTCAGGGCCAGAAAGGCAAGTACAAGAGGCAACGAGGACGGGAGCAAAGAGCACAGACCACATGCCTTGGCTGGCAGATCAAGAGCAGGAGGACAGTGGGGGCGCGGATGGGCAAGGCACACACCAAGGCTGTAAACAGCTGAGGGCTCTGGGCCACCTTCTTGCCCCCCTGCACTCCACACCTTGCGAGCACTTCTGATCCAGCGTCAGAAACACTGGCTTAAGGAGCCAAGAGACAAACACAGGCTGAAAATCTGTGTGCCTGGCTGTGATTTAACTACCTCTCAGCAAACGGGCAGAACCCAGAACGACTAACATGAGGCTTTTCCAGTGGAGGAGTTTTGCAGGGGGCTCCTGAGAGGAAAAGGCTGTAGGGTGTGAGCCTTAGGTCCCCCTTGGCTTGGTGGCACTGCTGAGAACTGTGTAGGGACAGGCAGAGGGGAGGGGCATCAGATGCCCCATGTGAGGCTCGGTGACAGTGATGGGCAGAACCCTGTCCCCTTGCTGGTGCATGTCAGTGGGGCTTTGCTCAGCGGGGACGCCCCAGAGGGCAGCATGCTCTGCACTCCCTCTGATTGACAGTAGGGAGCTCTGTGGGTGGTACCCCAGGAGCACCCTCCCCCACTGTGCCCTCAAGAATGGCATCACAGGCAGTAGGCCCCAGAGCGATCTGTGAGTGGAGGAACCCAAGAGGAGCATGCATGAGTGTGCAGGAGCTGCCTGGGGTGGGTGTGGGTGTGGGGGGCTGTGCAAGGGGCAGCTGCACTGTGGGGTGGGGGATTTGTGGGGGCAGCTGTGTTCGGATCAGCTGAGGAAATCTCAGGTACCATTGATGTCAAACCTGCAGCTGCAGCCTCCCTAAGGAAAGGAGGACCCTTAACAGGCAAACCTCAGCCTCTCCAGAATTCTTCTGCCTTGTTTTTTGTGGTCTTTGGGCTTGGGGGATATTGGGGGTTTACTTTCTAAAGGGTCAGAAGAATAGTGTCATTGTGCCCAGCGGTGGGGACTGGCTCCCAGATCTGGGTCTACCAGGAATGCCCTGGGGCTCTGTCTGGAGGTCCTGTGGGCATGTCATGACACCGAGTGCCTCATGCTGTCTGTTCACCCCCAGCCCCCTGATTTTAGAGGAGGGATAGGGGAGGGCTCTTCGGCCTCACCCCTGTGGGCAGCCATTTTTCCTTCCGTTTCCTTTAGTGACATCATTCCATTTGTTTTCTTACCTCTACCAAAGGGAACACAAATTGAAGCGATGAATTTTATTTATTTATTTAATTTAATTTTATTATTTTTAAAAATTTTATTGTTAAATTTATTGGGGTGATATTGATTGGTAACAATTAGATAGTTTACAGATGTACAAGTCCACATCACATCACCCATGCATCACACTATGTGCCCAGCTCCCAGAATCAGCTCCCCTTCCATCACCATATATCTGGTGCCCACTCCCCCCTCCCCCCACAACTCTCCCTCCCCCCTCCCCCTCCTC
>PVKE010008885.1:0-46408 GCA_004027555.1 Craseonycteris thonglongyai | reverse complement strand
TCTGGTACTTTTTCACTGTTGTCCAAATGTTTCAAGTTTTATCCTTTGATCATTTCATGTCAAACATATCCACAGAAATAGACAAATTATGGTCTATACACATAATGGAATATATTATTCAGCTCTATAAAGGAATGAAATACCAATATGTGCTACAACATGAATGAATCTCAAAAGGATTACAGTAAGTAAAAAAAAACAAAACAGATGAAAACGATCATATATTATATAATTCCAAGTATGTGAAATATCAGGAATAGGTAAATCTATTGAGACAGAATGCAGATTGGTCGTTGCCAACAGCTGTGGGGAGAGGAGACTGGAGAGGAAATTGCTTAATGAGAATGCTGTGTTGGATCAATGGAAATATTTTAGAACTAGATGGAGATAGTAGTTGCCCAACATTATGAATGTACTAAATGCTACTGAATTGATGACTTTAGAATGGTTAATTTTATGTTATGTAAATTTAATTTAAAATTTTAAAATGTCCACAAGGTCAAAACATCACACTTTGATACTGTAACAGGGTGAAGAAGGGAGGGGCTGCTAAAGGAGGCTGCCCAGGACAGCCATAAATAAGTGGGCATGGCACCCCCCAGATCTCCTTTATTCTCCCTCTGTTCCCTCCAAAGCTAGGGGGAGCTGATGGGTAAACATAATTAGTCCTAATAGACAGCAATTGACAAGAACAAAAATGCTGCAGGCTGGTGGGATGTGGGTAATTAGCAGTAATGGGCTGTGATTGACAGGGGTAGCGAGACCCTCCTGTCAATTACTGGTGGGGATATAAATACAGAAGGAGGGAAGAAGAGCTTGGGCTTTTTAGCCAGAAAGGTTTTTGCAGGGAGCTCTTGATCAGGAATGCATAGGCCAGGAAGGTTTTTTTATGGAGAGGCCAGCAAAGAGAGGCCACAAAGGTTTTGCAGAAAGCTCTTGATTGAGAGCTTTTTGAATGGAGGCCTTTGCAGATGGCTCTTGATCAGTGGAAGCAGCCAGCTAGACCCATCTTGGTGCCCCACCCTGGGAGCATAGCCAGAGAAGATAGGCAGATGGCTGGTAGCAAGAGAGAGCACACACTTAGAACTGGGAGCACTGGGAGTGCTGGGTGCACTGGGATGGAAGATGAGAGACAGCCCCTCTGCTTCTGTGGAGGTCGGAGATTCACCTAAAGGACTGAGCACCAGCTGCCTGTGCTTCCCAGAGGATGGCGAATGGAGGGAGGCTAGAGATGGCTCTCTCTCCTTCCCACTTGGGCCTTTCTGGACTTGGCTTTCTGCAGCTTTGGTGATTTGTATGGAGAATCATTCTGCAGCCTCCTGTCTTATCCAAAGGATGGTATTATTAACAGGGAGAAGGGCTCTGGGTGCAATCTAGGACAGGTCTGGGGGTGCCAGCTAGGTTATTTCTCTTTGCATGTAGCTCTGAAATAAAGACCCCTTTCCTTTCTTTCACCCAAGCTCCACCTTATAATGAATGCTTATTCTATGACTCAATTCCTGTGTCAGTCTATTGGCTGAACAGCGCAGGCAGCACAAGCCTGGACTCAGTTTCCTTCTAGTAACGATACCATCATGACCAGGGCAGGGAATATATTGGCTACTCCTGCTCCAAAAATGGGAGAGGACAGGAATGGTCTTGCTGCCAGGGCCCTGGGCCCTGGTGCATAATTGGGGTGGGCCATGTACCCACAAGTGCTTACCACACTGCAGCCAGCCTCTTGCAATGTTGGCACCATTCACAGAGCTGGGCTTCAGTGTTCCTACCTGAGCTGCAGTTTATTGCAGTGCCTGAAACTTCATTCCTGTTTAATTCTTGCCAGTTTCCTCCCCTGGGGGCTGGAACCTGCGCCTGGGTCTCCAGCTGCTGAGTGAAACTTTGCTGCCATTGGAAAGCTCCCCCTGGAACCAGGCCACTGCCAGCCTTTCAGGACCCTCTGGCCTCTGGATCCCACCTGTTGGATAGTAGCTCAGGGTGTCTAAGTCTTCCTGAATCAAGCACATATTGCCCTTCTAGCCACGGCCTCTGTCTTTCTAAATGCTCTCCCAAGAACTAGCCACTTCAGCTGGTTGGAGGGTTTTTTTGTTTGTTTTTTTTTTAATCTCCTTTCCTGCAGACTCTTTACTTCCTCTCCTGGTTAGCATTGCTGAGGTACTAGCCAACCTTATGAGAAAGCCACCCTGACTTAAGACAAAGAAGCCCGTGGTTCTTAATATCTAATGCCAGGAAAACTGTGGGTAAACTGCACCCCAGCCACATCAGATCCTCCTAACCATGCCAGCTTCCTTTAAATCACACACAGTCATCTCATGTGGGTTTTCTATGTTATTTCCTTCCAGGATAAAAAGAGTGGGTGAGCTCTGTGAAGTTATGAAGTATTATGAATGCTAGTTAATTCCTCCTTAAGACTCATCCTTTCTTCCCACTAATAAGCTTTTCTCTTGCCAGATCCCCGGGTTTGTTTTCCATTTTCTAAATGACATTTAGTTTCCTTACTTGGGGTAAAACATCCCCCCCCCCCACACACACAGGCAGTCTTCTACCCCTTGGCTTATAGGAGGGGCTATGCCCTCATCGACCCACTGAGGCAGAAGGCAGGGTGGGGGATGGGGTTGGTCAAGCCCAGTCAATGCAGTTTCATGGTGACTAGTTAACAAGGGCTTTGGAGTCAGGCAGAAGTGGGTTTAAGGCTCGGCTCCATCACTAAGTGCTTTATTACCCTGAATATAAACTCTCTAAACCTCAGTTTTCTCACCAACAAAATGGAAATAATAGAGAGAAGACCCTGTAAATTTTTGTGAGGGTTAAGTGAGATAAAGCATATGATGCACCTAGCATAGTGCTTGGCAATAAATGTAAGCTACTGACATTGTTATTTATGCTAATCAATGCATCGGGCATCTCTGTATGGCTCTTTACGTCCTCTCATCCAACTCTGATTCCAACCACTGTTGCAGTGACCAGCTCTGCCCCTTGTAATTGGATGCTGCACACCTTGCCTGCATGGTGTACCTCTTGCTTCCTGTACCAGAGCTTCTCTGACGCTGTGGTATGTGCTCAGACTATGAGTGCTCAGAAGTGTGCAACCCAGAAGTGCAAGGGTGTTAATGCTCCTGGGGCCATTGATCAATGGAGGATGGAAGCCAACGGATAATGGCTTCCTCCAGCATCACCTGGGCATGCTGTTTTGAGACACATGTTATAAGCCTTCTCAAGAGGTCCCAGAGGATCAAGTACGACTGGCCTACAGTGATGGCCATGTCAATAACATCAACCCCCCCCCACTTCCTGTTCCCTGAGATTACTTCCTAAATAAACTACCTGCCTACAAGGCTTTGTCTCAGCTGGGCTTTTGGGAGAACCTGGGTCAGAAATCAGCAGTTACTGAGTTCCTAATACCGAGCACATCACAGCTGGGGTCGGCACACATTTTCTACAAAGCTCCAGAAAAGAAATATTTGAGGCTTTGCAGGCCAGAAGGTGCCTTTCACAACTTCTAGATTCTGCTGCGTTAGTGTGAAAGTGGCCCTAAACAATAGGTAAATGAATGAATATGGCTGTGTTCCAATAGAGCTTTATTAAGAAAACAAAGGCAGGGCCTGGATTTGGCTTACAAGCTGTGGTTTGCCAACCCCTGCATTTGGGGCCACAAAGAGAAGTAAAAACAATTCCTTCCTCCATAAAACTCATAGTCTTGTGTGGGGAGGGGTACCTAGAAATGAGGCTGTAAAGTGTCTGGAACAAGTCACAAAGGATCTTGGGTACCAGGCTAAGGTATTTTGACTTTATTCTTTGGTATAGGGAAAATTAAGTAATTTCCCAGATCTTGTACTGCTGCAGGTGGCAATAGATTATTTCACTGGTAAGAAGTGAATTGTGTCTTTTTAACATTTATATGAAACCCAGTTCTGTGGCTGCTCCCTCTGAATTCTTCCAGCACTCTGATGCTTCCATTATCAAAATCCCCTCCCCTCACATTGTATCCATAGGGCAAAGGTCTCTAATCTGCTAGACTTGAGGCCAGATGTGTTTCAGCATTCAGAATATTTTTGGATTTCAGAAAGATATTTGCATAATAAGGTACAAATTCCATATATTTTGTAATACACCTATTAGGGTTTGGGGTAGCATCAAACACGTTATTATATTTGCACTAAAAGACTATAAATAACTTTAAATCAGTTAGGGCAGGTTTGGGTCCTAACTCAGTTAAGAAAATCTTTTGGATCTTAGAAATTTTTTGGATTTCAGAATTGCAGATGAAAAACTGTTGGCTTCATTTGTTTTGTTGTATTTAACCCCTAGGCTGTGACGTCCTCAAAGACAGCCTCTGAGTCGTCAGTGCCTGCACACTGGAGGTGCTCAATTAATGTTCTCAAGAGACTGAGCAGGCAAGAATGACTGGAGAACAATGCCCAAGGGGGTATTCAGTGAAAGAAAGCCTGGTCAGGGACCCTGGTGAAGGACATGGGGAGACTCTGAACTGGACTCTGGACTTCATCTTGAAGGTGATGAAAGCCCCATTCAAGTTTGCTAGGTAAGTGGTTTCTCAGCTGTGTATGAAGACAGCAAGTCCTATACCAGCATGAGAAAGGTGTGAGGATAAGCAATTGGAAAGTTCCTGCAATAGGGAGACAAGAAGTGTCTGTGAATAAGGCAGTGAATGCAAAGCAAGTGACAGGCAAAAGGGATAAATCTGGCAACTAATGATTTTGGGGGAAGAGAGAGAAATTGGAGTTGATCCTGACCCAGTGGCCACAGTCTGGTGGGGTAGAATACCGTATTCAGATCACAGACTCTGGAGCCCAGATGTTCTGTTTAAACCCCAGCTCTGTCACTTACCTGTGACCTTGCGCAAATTACTTATGCCATAGTTTCCTCTTTAGTATCGATTTCATTTTTGCTCTGAAAATTAAATAAGTATTTGCAATGCACCTAGAACAGGGCTTGGATGTTTGCTATTATTACTGCTTGTAACCAACTGTTGTTTCATAAGATTGAATTCCCAAATGGTTCACCAACTGACTGTCTCTTCAGGAGGAGGATGACCCACATTTCAGACCCTCCCAACAAGTGACAAAGGCATGTCAGAAATCTAGTAATAGGAGTATATAATGAAGGCAATAAATATATAGAAAGAGGATTATGTAAGGGGATACATTTTTTTGTCAGGCTCAAGGAAATGGGACTTGCCTCTGGGGAGGTCTTGTAAATATCTATTCTATTCACGAAGGCCTTTTCTTTCAGTTAGTTGCTACTTTGCTATAGTGGTTTTCAGCATTCTTGCAGCATTGTAGCACGCCAGGAAAACTTGAAGTGTTGGGTCATTTATTTGTAGGGAGAAGGCTATAAAAAGGGCTACCTGAAGCCTATACAAGGTACTTTAGAAATGTTCAGATCTTTGCATCCAAATAAAAAATGAAAATGGTGTCAGGTCTGTGCCAAAAGGAAAGTCTTAATTGCTATGTGCTTCCCACCCCAGCCCTCCTGGGCAGAGGAACACAACCATCCAAGCAGGCTTCAGAGCTGTCATGTATGACATTTAGCAGACTCTGCAGCTTATCCTACCAGGTTGTCATCCCAAACTCTGCAACACAAATGCTCCTTTCTGCAAGCAAGGGCTCTGCAGAAAAGCTGGCATCTCCCTTTTATCCATCCTGAACTTTGCTGCCAGATTTCAGTGTCTTGACTAACTTTTTAATGAACCTTCCTCCCAACATGTCAGTCCACTGTTTAGTAACCACTAATGGCTCCCTCGTTCCTCTTGAATCAAGGTCAATCTCTTCATCTTAATATCGGAGGACCTCCATGACTGAGCAATGGATTTTGGCTCCCAAAGACCTTTTACTCTTGCAGTCTATCTGTTTACTGTCACCTCTAAGCTCACTTCAGTTTTCATGCTGTCCATCCCCTTTGCCTGAATAACCTCTTCCCTTATGTCCATTTATCTAAACCCTACTATAGCCTTCAAGATATAAACTAACCTTTCCAAGAAGCTCTGGTGTTTCTATTATTTCATTTCTTACTCAACTCCTTTCTGATTGACCATGCTTAATTTGTTCCCTGTTCATGTCTGTCTTGGGTTTGCTAACTTTTGCACAGAAAATTTATTGAAAGTCAAGATTATTGTTTAATTTCCGAGTCTTTCTCAGGGCTGGTATACTCTGGGCATGTGGTAAGTGCACATGGAATATTGATCAATTAATTGGTTGGTTTACCAAACACTACCTTCCGCTTGAAAAAGAAGAACACTTTCTCAGCTAGATAAAAGGCCTTACTCAACTTGATTACAGGCATCAAAATGAAACCTGTACTTCATGTTTTATTTAAAAGTGGAATACAAGGATGCCAGCATAGCTCAGCAGTTGAGTATTTGCTTGGCAATCATGAGGACTGAGGTTCAATTCCTGGCCTCAGCTGGTACAAGCTGCATATGCTGAACTGTGGTGCAGCTGGTAACCACCAGGATGACTCAGTGGTGAAGGTTCTCATCTCCCACACAGGAGGCTCCCTCCCTCCACTCCCTTTGGTTTCCCCATTCAGCCCCTCAATCACCTGTGTGGAATGAAACCATGTCACAAATTATGATGTACAACTATGGAGACTGCTCTGGGTCCTCCCCCTCCCCGCCCCCCCACCCCCTTGCCTCTCTCACACTTTCTCTCAGAAAACAATAAAATAAATCTTAAAAAATAAAAAATGTTTTAAAAAAAGTGTAATATATTGGGAAGCCGGGATGGCTCAGTGGGTTGGGCGCTCACTTTGCAGCGCCAGGGATGGAGGATCTAGTCCCCTGGCCCGGCACGTGCGGACCCATGTGTTGAGCTGGGGAGCTCCCCCAGTTTGGTTCTCTCTCTGTCTCTGTCTCTGTATCTCTCTCTGTCAAAAATAAATAAATTAAAAAAAATATATATATATATAAATATAAAGTGTAATATAATAGTATTCCCATTAAAATCAGGAATAAGAATGAATACTACTATTTAACATTCTACTAGAAGTGGTAGATAATAAATATACATGAAAAAGAAACAAAAGTTATACTTATTCATTATTTCCCAAAAGAATGAAAGAACAAGTTATTAGAACTATCAAGAGAGTTCAGCAATGTGCAGATTCAAACTTAAGGTATAAGAATCAATAGGTTTCTTAAACACAAGTGATCAATGATTAGTAAATATAACAGGAAAAAAAAGCCCACTTAAAAAAGCAATTAAACTATAAAATACCTACAGGGAAAAAACCCTCATAAGAATTTGCAATCTAAATGAAGAAACATTACATTACTTTGCTGAAGGTCATAAGATACCTAAATAAATAGGGAATATTCCATGTTTCCAACTTGGCAAACGTATTGTAGGGATGCTGACTTTTCACGTATTGAACTATTAATTCAATGCATCACTATTCAAAATCCCAACTTAAGTTTTTATTGAACATAATAAACTTATTCTATGATTCATCTGGAATTATGAATCTGCTTGAATGGCCATAAACACTTTGAACCAGAAGCTTAATGAGTGATGACTTGCTATCAAAACATAAAATAAAATCAGGCTATTAAGTGGTATGGGTTTTGTGTAAGAATAGATAAAAAGATCAACAGAACAGAACAGACATATATAAAAATTTTATATTTAAAAAGGAGCATGTCAAATAATCGGGGAATGGACAAACTATTTGATAAATGGATGTGGGACAACCAACTAGCCATTTTGAGAATAATAGGTAAATTTTGATTTCCCTTCTATGCTGGATGTCTTTGGCTTGCTTCTCCAGTTACCTTCTCCATCCTTTGGCAACCTGGTCTTTGCTGAAGTGGAGAAAGTGTATGGACTATATTAATATCAGTGGGTTCCGTCATCCTCATAGTTGGAGCCAGGCCAAAGAGGAGAACTGGCAGGAAACTAGAGGAAGGAAATGGGGTAGGTGTCCTGAGGTCACCTCAGGCTAGTTGCTTCCTTTTAACACAAAATCTCAGCTCCTGGGAGGTGATGGTCTTCTCAGCTTTGTCTCCCTTTCCCCACACTTTGCCCCTTCAGTTCTGGGTGGTAAAAACTCCTCTCACTGTTGTTCTGGCCACATCATTGTAAATAGACCCAGTATTAACCTGACCCTTTGGCACCTCATTTTGTGTGTGTTATCTATTTTCTATTGAAAATTATTTATATCATATTATTCACAAAATTAAATTCCAGGAGGATTAAAGACCTAAATATATGGTTTAATTTATAGAAATATTAAAAGTATGAAAATTATTTATAACCTTGGATGTAGGAAGATTATTTTTAAATAAGACACACAATCAAAATTCATAAGGAAAAAAGGGATACATTTGATTAAAATCAAAATTTCAAGTTTCTAGGTAGACATTCATAAACACAGTTTTAAAAAGATGAAAAGAAATATTTGAAATTAAAAATGAAATATTCTCTAGAATATAAAAGATCAATTTTAAATATATTTAAATATATAAAACTATATTTACCTATACTTATATGTAAATATATTTTGTACTTAAAATATATTTTAATATATTTTAATATTTAATTACTTTAAAATCAATTTTAAAGATATATTTTTAGGAAAACAGGCAAGAATATGAACAGGCCATTCATGGAAGAAGAAACAAAAATGGAATAAATATGTGAAAAATTCTTACTATTACTAGTAATTAGGAAAATGTAAATTAACATAATATACCATTTTTAACTATCAGATTGGCAGAACTTTAAAGATCGATAATATCATGTGTTGTTGTGTTAATAAGGAAATAGGCTCTCTTGTTCATAGTCAGGGAGAATGTTTAAATTGGCAAGCAGTTTAGAGTAAAATCTGACAGTGTCTCTTAAAATTATAAATGTGCATCCCTTATGATCCTCTTTCTCGGCATCTATTGGAGATAAAAACTTGCATAGTTGCTCAAAGAGGCATTTACAAGGAATGTTCATCATAGTATTATTTGTAATAGTAAAATGCTGGGAACAATCTAAATGTTCATCAACTGTGGAATAGTTAACACATTCTCACTCCAGATTACATGCAACTGTTTAAATAAAGAGATAGATTTATATGTCTTGACCTGGAAATCTCTCTCATATATTTTATTTAGTGAAAACTCATTCAAGGTCAAGACATCATATACATGGACCATGATATCATTTGTGTAAATTTAAATTTACATAATAATGAAACTATGTATTTTTATGTTTACTTATAAAGAATATAAGAGCATGGATAAAAATTTAAAGAATATACACCAAATTGATATATTTTGCTAACTTGTGGTAGGAGACTCTGGATTTATTGGAGGGTAATATTGGAGATTTTTCACTTTTTCTATATTCTGTACTTTTCTGTATTTCACTATCTCCTGTATTATTTGAAATTTTGCAATGTGAATGTATTTATATGTTATCTATAAAATTATTATTTCTTTAGTGAATAGTTGTAGCTTATATTTAATTCCTCAGAAAAACAAAAGAAATAGGCTGACCAGATGTATCATTTTAAACAGGACAGAAAACAACGGTACTGTCTTGTTTCAAATGGTGCATAAGGTCAACTCACTGACATCTTGAATTTATCCCAGTGAGACGAGGCTGATCAGACATAAATGGGACAGTGCTGTTGATTTCTGTCCCATTTAAAATGGTACCTCTGGTCAGCCTAAAAAGACAGGGAGAACATGGGGCTTTAGAGCTACTGGATATGTGACTTTAAGAAACTTGCTTAATTCCCTGGAACCTGATTCCTGCTCTGTAAAATGAGATAGTTTGTTGAGATTAAATTATGTGCTAGATGTGCAGCTGAGTTCCTGGTACTAGAAAGTATTAGGTGACCTTTCCTCCCCTTCATTTGGCCCATGAGAACCTCAAGGGTCAAGAATGAACATATTTCAGTTGTCTGTGTATCCTGGATGCCTGTGCAGGGAGACACTCAAGTTTGTTGGAAGAATGAATGATGCACAAGCCACATTGATTAACTATTGATAAATAAACATATGTCCACATATGTTCATTGTAAACAAGAGAAGCCTTTATGGTTTCTACCAGAAAGAGGAAAGGCTTCTGGTTTGTAAGAACAACAACAACAACAAAAAAAACTCAAAGAAAAGCAGAGATCAAGGTCAGAGGGATAAGAGTTATTAGAGCAGGAAGACTCATCGCAAAAATTTGATGTTTTCCAACTTTCTTCTTCAGAGCTCCAGGCTCTGAGGAGTGATAGGGTTGCCATGGGCAGAGGTATGGGTGCTAGAGAGCCAAGCTGAGACCTGGTCTCCAGGCAGAGAGACTGAACGTACTAGTGGACAATGGCCAGGCCACATATGACAAAGACAATAGAATTCTTACCCCCCATTCTCTGCAGCAACTGGCCTGGGAAGCCAAACCACAACCGCTGAAACTATCAGCCCAGAGAGTTTAGTTCTTGGTCAATGGCTGCCAGCTTCTCTAATTTTTGCCCCACTGACGCCTCTTTTTCTAACGCAAGACCAAAGAAAGCCAAGTGCACTCTCCCAACCAATCCCATAAGATACTTCACTTCCAGTTAGCCTGCTTCCAGTTTTCCATACCAACAACCTCCAACCAGAATGTACCTGCACGGTCTTCTCTTTTTTTCACTATAAAACCTTTCGGCCGTCGTGCTCTAACGCCAGCGCCACCTCCAGCTCGCTGAGCTCCAGCCGAACGAGAAGGGGGGTAAGTAAGGAGGTCTCAGTACCATGGCTCGTACAAAGCAGACAGCCTGCAAGTCGACCGGCGGTAAAGCACCGAGGAAGCAACTGGCCACAAAAGCCGCTCGTAAGAGTGCGCCCTCTACTGGAGGGGTGAAGAAACCTCATCGTTACAGGCCTGGTACCGTAGCACTTCGTGACATTAAACGTTATCAGAAGTCCACTGAACTTCTGATTCGCAAACTTCCCTTCCAGCGTCTGGTGCGAGAAATTGCTCAGGACTTCAAAACAGACCTGCGCTTCCAGAGTGCAGCTATCGGTGCTTTGCAGGAGGCAAGTGAGGCCTATCTGGTTGGCCTTTTTGAAGACACCAACCTGTGTGCTATCCATGCCAAACGTGTAACAATAATGCCAAAAGACATCCAGCTAGCACGCCACATACATGAAGAACGTGCTTAAGAATCCACTATGATGGGAAACATTTCATTCTTTAAAAAAAAAAAGAAAATTTCTCTTCTTCCTGTTATTGGTAGTTCTGAACGTTAGTTTTTTGGTTTTTTGGGTTTTTTTTTTTCCCACGGGGTCAAAAGGTACCTAAGTATATAATTGCAAGTGGAAAAATAGGACAGAAATCAGGTATTGGCAGTTTTTCCATTTTCATTTGTGTGTGAATTTTTAATATAAATGCGGGGACATATAAAGCATTAACGCAAGTCAAAAGTTTCAGTGAACAAGTTTCAACAGTTCAACTTTATAACGATTATAAATAAACCTGTTTAAATTTTTCTGGACAATGCCAGCATTTGGATTTTTTTAAAACAAGTAAATTTCTTATTGATGGCAACTAAATGGTGTTTGTAGCATTTTTGTCATATGGTAGATTCCATCCATTTGCTATATTTTTCTAACTGAGTTGTCCTACATGCAAGTACGTTTTTAATGTTGTCTGTCTTCTGTGCTGTTCCTATAAGTTTGTTATTAAAATACATTAAACTATAAAAAAATAAAATAAAAAAATAATAAAAATAAAACTTTTCCACTCCTCTGCCTGCCTTTGAGTCTCTGTGAAATGCTAAAGATGGCAGCTGACTCTCTCACTATATAGAAAGCTCTGAATAAATAGCCTCTGTTCTCATTTTAGTGGTCTTTGTTTATTTCCACAAGGTATTCTCCCACATTTCAACTAGATACTAGGTACATATTCTATATTAAGGTTTATGTATAAAATTTCATTTAAAAAGTTCTACTGATAAAATTCTTTTTAAAATCACCAATATAGCTTAAAGCCAAGAGCCAAACTTCTCAAGAAACCTGAGGAAGAATGCCCAGCTTACATTAAACAAAGAAAGAAGCAAATGATGCCCAGACAGACAGCGGCAACAGGAACCCAGACAAAGAGAGGACTGCATCTGGATGATGGACAGAGGCTTCTAGAATTCTCTGTGGGCTTTTCCCCATAAGTCAGGTACAGCCAAGCCCAGAAACTACAGGGACTGGAGTGCTTAGCTCAAATGCCAACTTCCTTATTAGCTTCTCCTTGGGGCTAGGCTGGAGTTGACCAGATATAAATCTGTTGAAATGTCCACCTGCCAGAGTGCAGACAAATGAACCAATTATATATATAAGGCCTTGAATGATTTACAGGAGAGGAAGATGGTTGGGAAGACCTCAGCCCCTACTTTTATGGAAAAATGGCTTCTTAGATGTTAGGATTGGTGCCTGGCTCATCTACCCATGACTATTTGCCTGTCTAAAATCCTAAAATGCTCACCATCACTCTATACAGTTGTAAAGCCTATTTAAAACAAATTATTCCCATGTTTCTCAAACTGGTGAATTTTAATAGATGTCTCAGCAAAAAAAAAGGAGTCTTGCAGTCAAATAAGTTTGGGAAATACTGGGTAAAACCAAGTTAAACAGATTTCATTTTGGTACAACTTTGCAAAACTTTCAGTATGCTAATATATGTTGTGAATCTGCAAGAAAGGTTATAGTATATGAGCATAGCATTTTCCAAACTTATTTAACCATAGAAGTTGATTTTTCTATCTATCTATTTACCTTTCCCTTAGCACCATTTATGGCATATAATTTCTGAGACACAAGTTTGAGATGACACTACCTTTCAGAGGAAATTTATTAGCTGGTTAACACCTCTTATCATCTACTATGACTCCCCAAAGGAGGACCAGGGGGCCCCAAAGGATGTGGCACACGAGGGTAATTTTGATGGGAGAAGAAAGAAGATAGGATCATAAAGCAGAGCCGGAGGCTAATGAGGGTTACAGCTGGGTCTCAAGTCAGCCTTGCAGTTTTAGGGTACTTACTAGGTATTACATTTCAGATGGAGGAAGTCAAAATTATCCTCACTTGGCTTGTAATTTTTCTTAACCAGCTCTAAGATTATTATCTCTAGGTAGACAGAGAGTGGCCAGGACAATCACTGTGTTAGACAAAGATAGAGATTCAGGTCAATGATTCTTTTAGAGCACTTTCCCGATGATGGCCCATTGTCCGATTTTAGAGTTGAGATAATTTAGGGTAGAGAAATGATGCAACTTGCCTGGTGACTCAGCAAAGTCACTTTTCTTTCTGCAACCACACCATGAAGTCTTTGATGGACCACAGGGAAGGGAAGTAGTGTCACGAGAATTCCATACTCACTTACTTTAGAATGACACAGCCCGTTCCTGCTGGTGGCGCTACCCAGAACACTTGGATCCGAGTCCTCCTCCGTGGGGTGCTTTCAGTCACCGCAACGGGGCAGTTACTCATAAACTGTGTTTCTTCTTCATCTATGATCTGTGGGAAACCGGCAGAAAATAAACACATTAACATGCGCTTCACTTAAGTTTCTGAGTTGACACTTCCTTAATTTTATTTTTAAACCTGTCATCTTCTGTTAGCAGCTCTAGATTCCGACACCAGAATAGTGCCTGGCATAGAGTCCCAGTTAATGCTTGTTGAATTAACATGAGGGCAAAGATTTGGCACATGTTCTGTGCTCTCTGGAACCAGGATCTTTTGTCAGCACTTGTAGGAACAGGCCACTAGGGGATGATCTTGCTCATTTCACTTGTGTCCCATTTCAGGGATGGAAGAGGGTGATGGGGAAGAGAAACTCCAAAACAAAAACTCTCTATACTGCTGGATTTTGTAATTTAGCTATAATTTTATAACTTGAAATTCAAATGTTAGAAGAAAATACCCCTTTCGATGAAGGATACACAAGTATATACAGTCCCCCAGCTTCATAGCATTGTTTACTTGTGCGATCTCTCCTTCCTTAATTTGTACATTTTATTAGGGTTTTCAAGTTACCCACCAGTATTTCCTATGACTCTTCAAAAAAGCTGGTAGTCATTCCCATTTCCCAAGGCTGCTTTCAGCATTTCTCCTGCTTGCTTCTGGGTCTGTTGCCAGTACTTGCCTATCGAATTGGTAGAACCATAGTCTATTAGACATAGAAGGATCTTGGGGGGAAATCATCTACACCGGGGCTGGGCAAGACATCAATAGTGGTCTACCAGTGGACCACCGAGCAATTTGGTGAATCAAGAAAACATTGTCATGGCAGATGCCACATTACTCAGGGCCTAGCGGTTAGGCAGCTAAACGTAAACACACTTTTCACATACACACATACAGCTGCTAGAGGCAAGAATTGGCTTTTCACAGTTAAGGCAGCTAAATGTACTTGAGCAAGTGAAAATAGATCATTAGTGGACTGCAATACTTGGAGACAATTAGAAGTAGCCCTTGTCCTGAAAAAATCTCCCCAGGCCTGATCTAAACCCTATTGGCTTTAAGTGCCAACTCCAGTTGATTCATAGTAGCTGTCATGAGTAGTGTTAATAACATTAATAGATAACATTTATTGAATGTTTAGTATGTGCCAGGCACTAAACTAAGTGCTTTTCTCTGACTTACTTGTTTACTCTTCAAATATAATTTAATGAGATCATTATACCCATACTATATTTATTTTACTTGTAAAAATTCTTCTTCTTTTTAGCAGAGCAGGTAAATAAATCACTCATACTCCTTAGTTTATCATATATATATATATATATATATATATATATATATATATAGCTTGAAGATATATAGGAATGTTCTGTGAGCATTTTAATGTTTCTTTCACTTAATCAGACACTTTAGGGATATGTTAGTGGTATTATATATGAATGTAACTCATGGATTCTGACTGTTGCCAAATATTCCACTGCATGTATAGACCATATTTTACTTATCCACTCTCCCAGTGAAGAGCACTTAGCTCACTTCCAGCTTTTTGCCTCCATAAACTTTGCTGCAATGAAGATTCTCAATGCTGCTCTACTTGTGAATCTACATGAGAGTTTCTCAGCAATATAAATCATGTAGCAGGATTGCTGGGTTGTTGAGTTATCGGTATAATCATATTAATTTCACTACATACTGCCAGATTGTTCTGCAGAATCGTTATACCTACTTTTACTCTATTAGCTATGCACCAGTGTTTCCCATTTCTCCACATCCTCACCAGTCCTGTGGTCACTGGACTTTCTAATAGTTTCTGAAATGGTGGCTATAAAATAGTATCTTGTTTTAATTTAATACTAGCAAATTTGAGCATCTCTTTACAAACTTATCATGTTTCTTCTGTGAATTGCCTGCTCAGAATTTTTGCCAAATGTCTTTTTCTTGCTGATTTGTAGGACTTTCTAGATATGAATCCTTCATCATTTACAAATATCTTCCTATCACTCAGAGATTCATTTTATTTTTGGAATTCTTCACTTAAGTCTAAGAAATAATCTTCATCTAGTCAAATCCCTCAATTTCTCCTCTGTAGCTTGCACTTTTGTGTTCTTGCCTAATAAAACAGAAATCATGAAGATATTCTCCAATATTTTCTTCCATTTGCTTTATAATTTTACCTTTCATGTTTAGGTCTTCAATCTACTTGTAACGTTTTTTTTAATATTATGGAGTAGGAATTCAACTGAATTTTCTCTATACTATGAGTAACTTCTTTAAATTATTAAACTTTTTTTTGAAGATTTATTTTCTTGTTTTGAGAATTGAGAGAGAGAGAGAGAGAGAGAGAGAGAGAGAAGGGGTAGGGCCCAGAGCAGTCTCCATAGTGGTACATCATTAGTTGTGACAGTTTCATTCCACACAGGTGAACGTGGTACACATGGGGCAGGAACCAAAAAGGAGCCTCCCTCATGGGAGGAAAGAACCTTCACCACTGAGACATCCCTGTGGTTACCAGTTGCACCACAGTTAAGAACATAGGTTTGCATGGGCTGGGGCTGAAATTCAATCTCTGGACCTCGTGGTTGTAAGGCAAATTCTCAACCTGCTGAGCTATTCCAGCATCCCTAAACTTTTTTAAAAGAGTAGTTTCAGGTTTACAGCAAATTTGAGCATAATGTATGAATTCCACACACTCCTGTGTCTCCTCACACATGTACAACCTCCTTCATTTTCAATATCCAGCACCACACTGCTACATTTGTTACGATCAATGAACCTACACTGACATATCATCATCACCCAAAGTCCCTAGTATACATTAGGGTTCACTCTTGGTGTTGTATATTGTATAATGACATATATATAGCATTGTAGTATTGTACATTGCAGTATCGTATTGCATGATTTCACTGCCTTAAAAATCCTCTGTGCTCTACCTATTTATCCCTCCTACCACCACAGTCTGGCAACTGTTAATCTTTAAATACAACCACTTATTAGTTCCAGGAGTTTTTGGTCAATTTTTTTCTTACATAGACAATTGTGTCATCTGTGAATAAAGACAATTTTATTTCTTCCATTTTAATCTGTATACTTTTTCTTTATTATTTATTTATTTATTTATTTAGTCATATTAGATTAGCTAGGACTTCCAGTATGACGTTGAAAAGTTGTGGTGAAAAGGGACATCCTTGCCTTATTCTTGATCTTTGCAGGAAAGCTTCAGTTTCTTACCATAAGTAAAATACTAGCCATAGGTTATTTTTGTAGATGTTCTTTATCAGGTTGAAGAAATTCCTCTCTATTCCTAGTTTGCTGAGAGTTTTTACCATGAATGGGTATTGGATTTTATCAAATGTGTTTTCTGCATCTATTCATACGATCATGTGATTGTTTTCCTCTTTAGCTTGCTGATGTGATGGATCACATTTATTGATTTTAGAATGTTGGACCAGCCTTGCATACTTGGGATAAATCCCATTTGGTTGTGGTAGATGATTCTTATATACTGTTGGATTCAATTTGTTAATATTTTGTTGAGAAATTTTGCATCTATGAGTATGTTCATGAGAGATACGGGTCTGTAGTTTTCTTATAGTATCATTGTCTGATTTTAGTATAAAGGTGATACTTGCTTCATAAAATAAGTTAGGAAGTAGAGAACTGGTATAATTTCTTCATTAAATGTTTGATGTATTTCATTAGTGAACCTATCTGGACCTGGTGCTTTCTGTTTTGGAAGGTTATTAATTATTTATTCAGTTTCTTTATTACACATATGGCCTATTCAGATTGTCTAATTCTTCTTGTGTGAGTTTTGGCAGATTGTATCTTTTAAGGGGTTAGACAATTTCATCTAGATTATGAAATTAGTGGTCATAGAGTTCATAATACTTCATTATTATTTTTTTAATGTCCATAGAATTACTTCTTTAATTTCTGATATTAGTAATTTATGTTTTCTCTCTTTTTTAAGTCTGATTAGAGACGTATAGTCTTCATTGATCTTTTCAAAGTGCCAACTTTTGATTTTGTTGATTTTCTCTATTGACTCCTTATTTTCAATTTTATTGGTTTTTTCCCTAATTTTTATTTCTCTTCTTCTACTTGTACATACTTTGACTGTAATTTGACTTTCTTTTTCTAATTTTCTTAGATAGAAGCTTAGATTTATTTATTTTAGATTTTTCCTCCATTATGATAAACACACTCAATGACATACATTTTCCTCCAAGCACTACTTTTGCTGCATCAAACAAATTTTGATAAGTTCTATTTTCATTTTCATTTAGTTCAATATATTTTTTAATTTATCTTAATGTTTCTTCATTGACCCATGTATGTTTTCTAAGATTTATTTTTATTGTTTTTTGACAGAGAGAGACAGACAGACAGAGAGAGAAGGGGGAGGGCCCAGAGCAGTCTCCATAGTTGACAGCGTTAGTTTTCCATATAGTTTCACTCCACAGGTGGGCAAGGGGCTGTGCAGGGCAGAAACCAGGCCAGGAGCCTCCTGCATAGGCCCCCGGCAAGAACTGAACTGGGGACACACCCCAGTTCAGCATGTGGGTCCGCCTGGGCTGGAGCTGGGATTCGATCCTCGGGCTCCGGGGCTGCAAAGTGAGCGCTTAACCTGCTGAGCCATCGCAGCTTCCCTGACCCATGTATTAGTTAAAAGTACGTTGCTTAGTCTCCAAGTATTTGAGGATTTTTCAGCTAACTTTCTGTTTTAATTTTCAGTTCAATTCCATGGTGGTCTGATAGTAATTTTATGATTTCTACTCTTTTAAACTTGTTAAGGTGTGTTTTTTGACCCAGAATATGGTCTATCTTGGCAAATATTCCATGTGAGCTTGAGAAGAATCTGTAATCTGCTGTTGTTGGATGAAGTAGTCTACAGATGTCAATTATATCCAGTTGATTGATGGTATGGTTGAGTTCAACTATATAATTATTAATTTTCTGCCTGCTGAATCTGTTCTTACAGAGGGGTATTAAAGTCTGCAACTGTAACAGTGGTTTCATCTATTTTTTTCTTGCAGTTCTATCAATTTTACCTCACATATTTTGACACTGCTAAGCACATACATATTTAAGATTGTTATGTCTGTTTTGAGTATTAACTCTTTATCATTATGGAATGTTCCTCTTTATCCCTGATAAACTTCCTTGTTCTGAAGGCCGCTCTGTTTGAAATTAATATAACACTAATCTTTTGATTACTGTTAGCAATGTATATCTTTCTCCATCATTCTACTTTTAGTCTACATGTAGCTTTATGTTTAAAGTGAGTTTCTTACAAACAACAAATAGTTGGGTTTTGCTTTCTTATTCACTCTGAAAAAAATCTGTCCTTTAAATTGATTTATTTTGGCCATTGATGTTTAAGGTGGTTATTGATATAGTTGGATTAATATTTGCCATATTTGTTACTCTTTTCTATTTGCTGCCCTGTTCTTTGTTCCTATTTTTGTCTTCCACACATTTTCTGCCTTTTGTAGTTTTAATTGAGCATTTTATCTGATTTATTGTTTTCAATTTCATTTACTTCTGCTCTAATTTTTATTTCTTTTCTTTTCTTACTTTAAATGTAATTTGATTTTCTTTTTCTAGTTTCCTAAGGTGGAAGTTTAACTACTGATTTTAGATTTTTTCTCTATTGTGATATATACATATTCTTTCTTAGCATATCAATTATACTTTGGGGGTTTTTTTGTGTGTGTTTTTTTCTCTTTTTTTTTAGTGGTTGCCCTAGAATTTGACCTAGAGTATACATTTACAAGTAAGCCACATCTATTTTCAAATGACACTAAATACTGCTTCACAAAGAGTGCAAATACCTTACCCTAGCAAAATATGCCTAATATATATATATAAATTGAATATATTTTTATTATTTTGAGCAAACTGCTATCTGTTAGATCAATTAAGAATAAGAAAAATAACAGTTTTTATTTTACCTTCACTTATTCCTTCTTTGGTGGTCTTCCTTTCCTTATGAAGATCTGAGTTTCTGACCTATATTATTTTTCTTCTCCTAAAAAACTTTTAAAACATTTCTTGCAAGACAGGTTTACTGGCAACAAATTCCCTCAAATTTTGTTTGAGAGTGCCTTTATCTTTCACCTTTGAAGAGTAATTTTGAAGGGTGCATTAATCTATGTTGGTGGTTCTTTTTTTCATCAACAGATTACATACTCTACTTGACTCTTTTGGTTTGCATGGTTTCTGAAGAAAAATAAAATTCTTATCTTTGTTACTCTATAAGTAAGTTTTGTTTTTACCCCCTCTGTCTACTTTCAGGGTTTTTTTGTATCTTTGTTTTTCTATACTTTAAAAATGATATGCCTAGAGGTTGGCTTTTATTTTTCTATGTTTATTTGTTTGGTGTTAATCCATTGTGGTGTTCTCTAAGCTTCCTGGATTTGTAGTTTGGTTAATTTGGGGAAGTTATTAGACATTAGTGTTTTAAATATTTCTTCTGTTTCTTTCTGTCTTCTCTTGGCATTTGCATTCCATGTTGTATGTTATACCTTTTATAGTTGTCCCACATCCTTGGATATTCTGTTCTGTTCTTTATTTTTGTTTTTCCAGTCTTTGTTCGCTTGCTTTTTAGTTTCAGAGGTTTCTGCTGATATATCCTGGAGCTCAGAGATTCCTCAGCTGTGTCCAGTCTACTAATAATCCCATCAAAGGCATTCTTCATTTGTGTTACAAGGAGTTTATTTTGTCATTTCTTTTTTATCTCTAGCATTTCTTTTTGGCTTTTATTTAGAATTTTCATCTCTCTGCTTACAATTCCCATCTGTTCTTATAAGCTTTCTACTTTATCCATGAAAGACCTTAGCATATTAATCATGGTTGTTTTAAATTCCTAGTGTGATAACACCAACAGCCATGTCTGGTTCTGAGGCTTCCCTTGTCTCTTCAAATGGTGTATTTTTGCCTTTATTAGGCCTTTTAATTTTTTTCCTGAAAAGTAGACATGATGTACTGAGTTTAAAAAAAGGACTGAGGGCAATAGACCTTTGCAGTATTAATGTAGTGGTAAGGTGTGTGTGTCAAGGGGGATGCTTTCTATAATCCTCTGATTAGGTCTCAGTCTTTTGGTGCCAAGCCCCTGGATTGGAACTACATCGCTGCTTCTCAGTGGTTCCCCCTCCTTAGAAGGGACAGGATGGCTGCAGGGCCTGTGAGTGGTGTATTTTCCTTTCCTGAGATAGATTAGGCTCTGATAAAACCCCAGCAGGTTAGGCTCTGAGAACATAATGTTTCCGGAGGGCAGGATCTATTAAGAAGAACTGAATGCTCTGGCATATTTTAAAGGGCTTCTTCCCCCGTCCCCCTACCAGAAGCACAAGGGGATTTTTCTGTGATACTCACTGTGAGGACCTGGTAGAGATCCTGGGGGTAAAACTCACAAAAGTATTGCCCAGCCCTCTCCCCTCCCCACCCCCAACCAAAGACTGGGTGCTCCTGGAGGTTTTAGTCTCAGAACTGTCCACACTGAGTTTCTAGCGATCTATCAATTACAGCTTAGGTTTTCCTACCGTGGCAAGTAGAGGTTCTAGTCTGATAAAGTGTGATTCTCTATGTCCTCCTGTCTGTCTGCAATTTTGGGGGCAGTGGTTTGCCTTGGGACCTCATTTCTCTGATGAATCTAAGAAGAGTTGCGTTTCTCAGCCTGTTTGGTTTTTATTTGTTGTTAGAATAGAGTGGCAACTTTCAAACTCCTTACATGTGGGATGGGACACCGAAAGCCCATACTGTGAGCTACTTTTAGTATTATTTAATCCATCTTCCGCCACATTTTTTGTGATGCCACCTTTCTCATATATAGACTGGTGATGTAATTTATTGTCAAACAATGGTGAAAAGGCTGTTATTAATAACTATTCTGGGACAACAGGCAAAAGTGAGACTTCCCCAGGCAAATGGGGCATATGTTCAACCACGTTTCTGAATACTCATGTTGTTTCTGGGTTTTCTATGCTACATTCCACCTCCATAGCATTGGAATATGTTTTACTATCTGGAAGAACAAGTCCCTTTTCCTTGCTCTTCTTTATCAACACTGTGTTATCTATTTGTGTGTTTGTTTGTTTGTTTTTTTCATAGATGGTATAAATACTCTAAAAATGCTCTTAATTCTGTGTCATTTTATTATCTTCCTAATGTGACAAGATCCCAACCCTAGGTAACTGTCTCACATGTTTGCTGATCAATGCTGCTGAACAAAGCCCCCTGATAAAGACAACTGTGTCCTGTATTAACTGACCCCTTGCCTCAACTCTGCCCTGCTACATGCTGTGTATATTAGGAAACTGTTTCTTTACCTCTCTTGACAAGATGATTCCAAATCTTCTCCAATCTCCTCAAACCTTCAACCTTTACCTTTCCTCTTTCACTCTTATTTGTATTACTTTGCCTCTTATTTTAGAGAAAAAAACAGAAGTCATCAGATATAGTCCCCCATTTTGCCATCTGCTTCCATACTGTCTGCCTTCATTCCTGCTATAATCAAGGAGCCTTATTTTTCTTATATCTCTGCATTGGTCCCATCCCTCCTTCCTGACTTTCTCAGTAACTTCTTCTTCTCTTCTCTAGATTCAACTTTTACCCCAACGGAATCATTCCCATTAGCCTTGAAGCACCTTTCAGTCTCTCCATTTAAAAATTAATAGACCCTCAGTTAACCCTCTTCCCCTTCAGATATGCTGTTATCTCTCTTCTATTACAAGGAAATTACTTGAAGGAGTTAGCTATGCTTACTGTCTTCTCTTCACCTCCCACTCCTTCTCAACCCAACCCCAGGTGTTTGGGGATACATCACATACCCAAACAGCTCTAGCTAAGCCCCTCTGTGGCTTCTGCAATGCTTAACCCAACAGATATGATGCGGTCCTTCTTCCTGTAGCACCCTCCGCCCTCGGCTTCTGTGCCGTAGTTCCTCGCTGCCCTCCCTCCCTCTCCACTGTTCCGTCCACCTTCTGTCTGCTTGGGCTGCTTATCTTCTGCTGGCCTCTAAATTTAAAATTCTTCAAGTCTCAGTCCTAAATCCTCTCTTATTCTGACTTTACTCTCTCTCTCTCTCTCTCTCTTTCTCTCTTTCTGTAGGTGATCTCATTCAACTCATGCCTTAATTACTACCTCTGTGTAGATAATTCACAAATTTATACTTGCTAGTCTTGGCTGCTTCTCTGAGCTCCAGGCATGTATCACCAACATTCTCTATTCTACTTTCATTTCCTCTTGGATCAAAAATACCTCAAATCCACCTTGTCAACAACTGACTTAACTATCTTCCTTCTAATCTGGTCCTACTCCAGTAGTATAAGTCAGAAACATTGGGGGTTATCCTTGGCTCTTCTCTGTCTCTCACCCTTTGTATCCAAATGTTATTTTATTGGCTAAATAGCTCTTGAATTCCTACTGCCATCCTTACTGCTGCCCTAGACTAAGCTACATCATTTTAAATCTGAACCAATAAAAATTATCCTAACTGGTCTTTGTATACTCTCTCTTGCCTTTCTTCATTTTGTTCTCTATACTGCAAGCCAGAGTGACCTTTAAAAAAAATAGCTATGATATCTTCCTTCTTAGAACAATTCTACAGCTTTGTATTGCTTCCACTATCAAGACTAAATCCTTAACAGAATTAAGTCCTCGCCTTCCTTTCTCTCTAGTCTCATATTGTGCCATCTCCCTCCTTGCATTCTGCACTTGGCTATGCTAGTCTCGTGATTTCTTCTTCCAAAGCTTAGTCAATTCCAATTTCCATTTTTTCCCCTTTCCTCCCTTTTCCTTCCATTCCTTCTTCCCTTCTTCTGTTCCTTTCCTCCATCTCAGCTCACTCATTCTTTTCACTTCTTTGTTTTTTATTTTACTATAGCAATCCCCTCCCTTACTTATTCTCATATACCCATCCCTTTCCTGTCACACTTTGTCTCCCTTTGAATTTTACCTGCATTTGTTTGATTCCTTGATTAATGTCTACTTCTCTAATAATCTGTAAGCAACATGAAGACGGGTACTATGTGTCTCTCTTTTTCTCATTGTTTCCTCAGCACTTAGCAAAGTGCTTGGAACATCAAAAATGCACACTGAAAAACTAGGTGTCCTTGCCTCCTCTCTTTGATTGTGAGATTCCCGTCTCTATGTCCTGACTGCAATGTTTGCCTTAGCTCCCTTAAGTAGACAACTCCCTGGACTTCTTTCTGACTTTGAACTTTGTTATCCTAGATGGTTAGTAACAGATTATAATAATAAGAGCTAGCACTTTTGAGCAGTATGTATTGGTCAAGGATGTTGCATTCATTACTTCAAGTTTCCTCAAACACCACTAAGTGTTATTAAACCTATCCTTAAAGAAACTACTGTGATGCAGATGGTTAAGTAACCTGTCCAAGCTCCACAGTGACAGAGCCAGGAGTTGAACTCAGCCCTACCTGGCTTTACTGCCCTGTCCCCTTAACCACATTCCCTCCTAATAGTGTCATCTCTCTTAAGTTAGATAAGAAGTTTCTCTCTAGCCAAGCTTAGTTCCATGGAACCACATACATTAGACCAGCTCTCAACAACATCCCACTCCAACACACACAGGTACTTGACAAATGTAAACAGTATCTTTGCTTTATATTTTCTTGAAGGATACTTACAGTCACTGCTGCAGCTGTGTTGGCATCTGGGTGAATTTCCAAACAATGTGATTTTCTTGGACTTGCACAGTTCACCTCCAGTGGGGACCCCCTTTACTGGCAGTCACATAGAACTTTCACGGGTACTTTAAATCTTAAATCTTAAAGTCCTTGGTGGATGTAGGGGTGGAGGTGGGGGGTTCTGAGTGAATACATTGGGAAAGCCAAAGATAACTAATATTTAATTGACACCTACTATATGCCAGGTACTAAACGTGGTCATAATCTTGAATTTTTAATTTAAGATTTATTTTATTGTTTTTGACAGAGGAAGATAGAGACAGAGAGAAACAGAGAGAGAAGGGGGAGGGCCCAGAGCAGCCTCCACAGTTGTATGTCATTAGTTTTTTGATAGTTTCTTTTCACACAGGTGTGCATGGAGCTGCACAGGGTGGAATCCAGGCTGGGGGCCTCCTGCATGAGAGGCATGCTTCCACGAGCTGGGGGCCAAACCAGGGGCCTCCTACATGGAAGCTTGCCCCAGCAGGAAGCAAACTTGGGGGACCCCCATATGGGAAGCACACCATAGTTCAGTATATGGGTCAGCATGGGCCAGGGCCAGGACCGGGACATGATTCTCGGACCTTAGGGCTGCAAAGCAAGTGCTTAACCCACTGAGCCATCCAGGCATCCCTGTACTCTTGAATTCTTGGTGTGCTTAATACTTCCCATTTTATAGTTAAGGAAATGAGATTCAAAGTGATCTGGTCTGGATCCTGACCCAGAGCTGAATGAAGCCAAAGCCTGTGTTCTTTCTAGCTGCTTCTGGCAAAGATGCCAGTAGGTGATAAGACTAAAATCTACGGCCCAGAACTGAAACAAAGAAGATGGTTTTCCAAATCACAGATGCCACCCCAGGTAAATATGATTGTTTATCCACAATCTCAGTTACCAGATGGTAATTAAGCATTGAACAGAAGGGGCTGTTTCCTCCATTTCATAGAATGCTTTCAAAGTTGTTTGCTTTTCAGAAACTATCAGCTCCTTTTGACAAGCTTTGGGCTTCTGAGAACCTGCTCTTGTACCTTCCCCTATTCCCCAAACATCTCCACATCTGTCATGGTCTAGAGTAGACCCACCATGTTAGCCACCAACTAAATGAAGTTCCCCTAAGACATCTTCAACAATTATTTCAATTTGAGTACCTGAGAGCAAAAAATTAAAATGTATTATAATAGGGTAGTTTTGTCTGGTAGTATTAATATTATGGGTGATGTTTATTTCTTTTCTATGTCTTTTTTTATTTTCTAAATTTTCTACAGTGATGACATATTACTTTAAATGAAGAGGTTTCTAATATATTTTTTAAAGAGTTATTTTATTGTTTGAGAGAAGGTGTGTGTGTGAGAGAAAAGGGGGGAGGGCCCAGAGCACTCTCCATTAGTTGTGACATGGTTTCATTTCACACAGGTGGACTTGGGACCACACGGGTTGGGAATCAAACAAGGGGCTTTCCGCATGGGAGACATGAACCTTCACTGCCATGCCATTCCAGTAGTTACCAGTTATGCCACAGTTTAGCATATGGAGTTGCATATGCTGGGGCTGGGGATTGAACCCTAGCCCTCACGACTGTGAGGCAAGTGCTCAATCACTGAGCTATTCCCTCTATTTTTTTTTTTTTAAAGGAGCTCATAACAACAAGCCATGGGCAACATTTCCATTGTTTTTTTAAATGTAGGCTAAAATAACCTTTTTAGTTTAAATTCAAAGTCACTTAGGAGGGATATGCTGATAAAGCAGGCTGCTTGACTCCCTGCAAGACAAGAGAGATTCAGAGACCTATAGTGAGATGAGATAGCCAGGTAAGGCAGACCAGGTTTAAACAGTTGGGCAAGGGGAAGCAGGGATGGCTCAGTGGGTTAAGCGCTCACTTTGCAGCGCTGGGGACCAGGGATCGAATCCTGGCCCCGGCCCTTGCGGAACCATATGCTGAGCTGGGAGCTCGCCCAGTTCAGTTCTCTCTCTGTCTCTCTCTGTATCTCTCTCTCTCTCTCTCTGTCAAAAATAAAAATAAATAAAAAAATATATATTTAGAAAATATAAAACACTAAAATTAAAAACAAAAAAAACAGTTGGGCAAGGTTTGATTTCCAGAATGCTTGGCAACCTACAGTTAATGCAACTAGTTGGGCATCTGGTCATGAATAGGCCTTTTCAAATATTAGGGACTTTCTATGCTACCTCATCTGCATGTCTTTAAAGGCTTCCTAAACTTTTCATTGATCACAATCTTAGTCCTGAATCATGTGCCATACACCTATTCTGACCTACCTTTATCCTGGTGTTTACTCTTCCCTCATTTTATTTATGTCCTCACTTTCTTTAGACTTGAATATACTTCTTTTCTAAATCTAATTTTGGGGCCTCTCCTCAATTCTGATCTGGATTCTCTCTCCTGACATGTCATCTCACCCTTTCTGGTCCAATAAACATAAGTCTCAAGAGATGAACCTAAAGAGCATGAAGGTTCCAGATGAAGTCATAACAAGTGGGGGGACCATGGCAGTGGGACATCCAGGAGAATACTATCCACAAGTCCATGCACGTGGGCATCATGGACATTTGTTTCAGGCAGCAGAGCCCCAGACATAAACCTGAGGACCATGGTTCCAGTTTCCACATGAGAACTGAGGATAAGTCAGATCATTGAAACAGGGACAACATCCACAACAGGAAACTGGTCCCGAGAGCCTGGCTTGCAGCAGAGTTAGCAGGAGAGGATAATTTTGAAAAGTTGGGTCTTGATCAGAAGGGACTTCAGCTGAAGGGATGTGAGAAGTGAGTAAGAGCAACTCAGGAGCTAGGCATCAATGCAGGGCACCAGAGCCAAGGAAGCCTACGAGGGGGACCAAAGTTCTGCTACCCCCAAATATACCTTTTGGGATATTGACTTTAAGCTGGTTACTAAGGAACAAAAGACTCAGGGCAAACCTTTGATCTTCCCGTAACTGCCTAAAAGGAGTTAGATAGAGGACCTCCTCTAGGTAAGGAGATACATTACATAGCTACAGTTTAATATAAACCAGTGTGTGGTAGACAGAGAGGAACCTAGCAAGGCCCATTTGTTCAAAGTCCTCTCTGTGTCCGCTTGTTAAAGATGGCCAAGCAAACATTTATTTACCAAACATTTGCTTTACCAACTCCATGTGAATTGCCTTCCTGACCTTTGACAAACCACACACCCCACCTCACTTTCTAGTTAGCTCCTGATGGCATTTAAATGTCACTTGCCCAGTGCCTCCTTGGGTTTTATGGCACCCCAAAACGTACATCTGTAATAAACTTTGAAATTTTTCTTCTGCTAATCCATCTCATGCTGTTTTGATTATTAGCTCCTCTAAAAGAGCTTAGAAAGGTGGGAGAAAAATTATTTTGGATGCCCCCACAACTATCCGGGATAGTGATGCCCTTCAATCTCTCCATCGGGGACAGTGGCTATGTAAGTCCTTATGGGTCTAGGTAGTGGCTGGGCTGAGTCTGAAAGAGGGCATCGGTACATCTAAATACAGATTGTTGAGTCAGAGAGTGTAGGGGATGATGATTAGGGACCACCAGGGTGGAGAATGAGGAAAGATACATCCTACAGCATCATCTCAGACATATTTCTTCTGTAGAGGTTTGGAGAAGTAGTGGTAGCATAGAAATTGCACAAATGCTTCAGTCTGGTAGGTTTGGATTAAATCTTGGCTTTGTCACTTTCTAGTTGGACGACTTGGGCCAAATCACTTGACCTGTCTGAGTTTGTTTTCCCATCTACAAAATAAATATGCTCATCTTGCTTGGTCAACAAAAGGAATATATGAGATCATATTTACAAAGCATTAAGCACCCATAATGGACCTTCAGTATATTGTAAGTAGAGGAAAGTGGTTCCCAACAACTTAGTCTAACTGTATTAACACAGAAGGACACCCTGGAGAGGGAAAGCAGAAATACCTTTTCACTGGAGGAAAATCAGAAAAAATAGAGAAGCAAAATTTATGAAACAAATATTACTTATAATTCTACTATCCCCAAGATAGTTCACATTTTTATGTATATCTTTTCATATTATATATACACATACACAAATATGCAATTATAAAATATAAGATTATAGTATACTGTCTTATAACCTGATTTTTCACTCAACAATACATCATGAACATTTTTCTTTTCTACTCAGTAAAATTTCCTATGGCTGCATAATAGCCATAGTATGAATAGTCCACATTTTACCTAACAAACCTCAGATCATTGAACATTTTGTTGTTTATGATTTGGGGGCTATGATAATCATCCCTCATGGCTAAATTTCACATCTTTAATTTTTCTGGGAGTGAAATTAATGCAGGTTATTATTTCTGGACCTATCTAGGAAGAGATTTTGAACCACTTCAGTAAAATCTGAGAGAGAATCCAAAGAAAATAATCCCAGCCATTAAACCACTTCTTCCTAGTTTCCCATGTGTATTTTCTCAGTCTGAAAGTCATGTAAAGAAAGATAGCTGCTTTGTGTTTTATGAAAAAGCTTTCAATACAGATTTTTAAAAATTAAATAAAGGTTTTTTTTTCTTGATTGCTCTAAAGATTAAGTGCATTATAGAAAAGTTTACAAAGACAGAAAAGTAAAGGGGAAAAAATCCTCTACTGTTTCAATAATTTTGGTTTGTGTGTTTTCTTCTAGCCTTTTCTCAATATTTTGAAATTTGTAGACAGTTGTGTTCATATGGTATGCACAATGGTATGTCTTGTTTTTTCCATTTGTGCTAGAAGCCTCCACATTTCTCCAGGTTTTTCTAAATGTGTCAAAATCATCATTTGAATGTCTGCATTGGCTGCATTGTCCAATGTAGCTATTGACAGTGGTCCTCTTTCTAGGCTGTAAAGATTTAAGCCAAAATCTTGTCCCCTTTCCCACAGAGTCCTATAAAGGCTCTCTCACCCTGAACCCCGTATCTCCTCACCAAAGTTACTAGCATTCCTTTCTGCACGAGCATCTCTTCCAATGTTTTTAGTTTTCATTTATTAATCTTTATTACCCTTTCTCCACCTCCCAGACCAGAGAACCCGCAGGGGTGGTAGTGAACGTTGTAGGTGGCCTCTAGGTACCTCGCCCTGGGCACATGACCTTCAGTCCACAGAGCTTGAGTCCCAACAGCTAATGGGTTGTGTGCTCCCCCCAAAACCGATTAATTCTCCAACTTATGAGTTATTTCACATATCGAGAGCAAATGCAGCAGGTCAGGCTTGGGCACAGGGCTGGACCAGAACATGCGGGTGCCCTGAGAAGCTAATAACTGGTCCCCTTTTAAAATAATCTTCTCTAAATATCTTTCCAACATTCATTTGGAGAGGCTGAGTGCTGTGTGGGAGAGAGGTGTGGAAGACTGCTGACTCAGTCCTTATTCTTTATTGGCCTGCCCTGAATTTACACTCCTCACCCAGCAACTACGGGGTCTGGAAGGCAGGCTAGATACCATATGTTGTCACTTAAGTGCTCCTAAGGGTTTGGCCTTCTACCAAGAGGTAACAGTGAATGGCCAGGGAGAATCCAACAGCTTCTTTACTAGTGGTGTGATGGGCAAATTCCTTACCCTTCCTGGAAGAAGTCCTCTTATCTGTGTGGGATAATAATAGTATCTACCTCAAAGGGCTGGAAGGTTTAAATGAGTTACTTTACGGAAAGCAGTTAGAGGAGTTCCTGGCACATAGCTATCACTATGCATATTATAATCACCGTGTAGCCCTTATAATAATAAGTACCATCCTCATCATTCTTGTGTTATGCTTGCTTTCAGTAATTCTGGTAAAGACCATTTTCCTCACTCAGTGCATTTGCAGCGGTGCTTTAGTGGTCCTTACAACCCGCTTTCCTGGCGCCAGCCCCGCTAGCCTGCACCTAAATCCAGCTTGGCTTGGGCACCTCAAGTACAATGGGCAGGCTCCAAGGGAACTGGTGTGTGTGTGTGTCCTTCTGTGTCTGTGTGTGTGTACAGGTCATTACCCGATCACTCTAGCCACAGTGTAGCTCTTGCTTAAAGAGAGAACCTCGGCAAAGCCAGGATGGCTCAGCAGGTTAAGCACTCGCTTTGCAGCCCTGGAGACCGAGGATCGAATCCTGGCCCCGGACTGTGTGGACCCACATGCTAAACTGGGGTGTGCTTCCCATGCAGGAGGCCCCCAGTTTGGTTCTCACCCCCCGGTTCGGCCCCTGGATCAAGGGGGTGTACCTCCCACGCTGGAGGCCCCCAGCCCAGTTCCTGCCCTGCACGGCCCCCGCCAACCTGTGTGGAATGAAACCATGTTGAAAACTAATGATATACAACTATCGAGACTGCTCTTGGCCCTCCCCCTTCTCTGTCTCTCTGTCTGTCACTGTCTCTGTCTGTTTCCGTCAAAAACAATAAAATAAATCTTAAAAAAAAAAAAAAAGAGAGAGCAACTCATCTTCCACTTGATGATTGGGAGACCCTAAACGATAGAGATGGGCTTTGGGGGAACTGGTCGTTTACTAAGGTTAGGTAATCTTCAGTAAGAAAAGAAGTACCGCCTTTAGAAAACTCAGGAAGAGAAGGAAGAATTCTCTTTCAAACCAGGTGGATATGTCTCCTGGGATCCTAAGAGGCAGCATGGGGTAGTGGAGAAAGGAGAGTGTGTGGGCGTTGGAGCCACGTAGACCTGGGTTGATTTCAGTCTTAGTCACTGGATGAGGGTGAATAAAGTAACTATCCTGTCTGTGCCTCAGTGTGCTTATCTGTAAAATGGCTGCATTGTGCTGATGCAAGAAGATGCTCTATGTACAGTGCCTAGCAGGGTGGCTGGAACAGCTGGGTGCCCCATAGCTGTGTCTTCCTTTGAGTTCTTCAAGTGACTATCAAAGATTGGGCCCTGAGAGCACCTTCAGTGCCCAGAGCCTATGAGCTGATTGATGCACATGTGTGAATAACGGGGACCATGGTACCCTAGAGTGCATAGTCATAGCAATGCTATCTAGCATTTATTGAGTCCATATTCTGCGCTCTCACTAATATTTCATATCTATTATTTCACATAATAATCTCAGTAATCTTGTGAAGAAGGACTCATACCCATGGTACAGATTCAGAAACTGGGACTAGAAAGCAGGGAGCCGGGGCTCATAATCCCAAAGCTGGTGCTTTTAACCAGTGAACCTGACTCATGTTCTATTTGGGGTGATGATGTCAGTTTTGACTCAATGCTAGAAAATCACTCTGATAAACAGGTTTAAACAAATAGAACCAAATGATTGGGGAATGTTATACTTGGTAGTCTAATGCCTAGGAAATAAATCAGCCTTTTCAGTTTTATATGGCAATACAGTTGAAGTGTTTAATAATTATTGCCAGAGAGTGGTAGAATGCAGCACTAAAAATGAGTAATAGTAAAGCCCATCAAGGCAGATGAGGCATCTTCTCATGGAAGTGCTCTTGAATACTTTACATAATTATTTCATTCAGATTTATCATCAATTCAGCAAAATGTATATCTCTCTATCCTGCTCTGCCTGAAACTTCAGGCAGCCTTTTTATATTATGTTAACACTTCTGAGATGGACAGATGAATGCCTCTTGTACACTAATGAATGGGTTTTTAATAGTTTGATTTCATTTAGAAAAGGACAAAATTAGGAGCAAAATCTCAGTTTTTTGAGGACCCTACATGTCATGGTCGCTGTGCTGGAGTTCATATGTATTAACTATGCTGACTCATTTAAAGTCTCTAACAGGCCTGCAAGGGGACTATGGTTTCCATGTCACAGAATAAACGGAGGCTCAGAGAAATAGTGTCACTGAATCAGATTAGCCAGGCTCATAGTGAACTCCTACCAGGTAGTCTGGCACCAAACTGGTGGCCTTTCCGCCTTAGTACCAGCCTCCAGAAAGACCCTGTGTGCCCAGACAAGGTTTGGGTTTTAGGAAAGGGGACTCTAGTAAGGTCAGATGCAGAAGGAAACTGGGCCCAGCCAGATTTTATTTGCAGCTCTGGCTCCTCGAACATCTGAGTTGATCTTCCACCCTCACCCCTCCCTCCTTGTTCCTTCATTCTTACAGTGTCAGCACCTCCAGGCAGAGAAGGATCCAGATCGCTAGCCTCCACAAGAGACACAGTTTCCCATGGATTCGGTCTCTCCACCCCGCTCATATCATCCGAGGCTGAACTTTATCAAAGGCATGAGCTTATCAGCTTGCCTCTCCTGAGAGCCCTCAGAATGGGAGTTCTTGGCAAACTCAGTTCACTGGCAAGTGTGGACAGATGGCTGCCTTCATGAAACAGCAACCTTTGTTTCTGGTCTCACCCACATGTTAAAGTGGCCCCAAAATGAGGAAGAGTAGAGAGGGAGGGAGGAAAGGAAGAAAGGAGAACAGCAAAAATATGGAGCTAACTTACAGGCTGGTAAAGTAATATAATTTTCCTTCCTTCCTTCCTTCCTTCCTTCTCTCCTTCCTTCCTTCCTTCCTTCCTCCCTCCCTCCCTCCCGTCTTTCCTTCCTTCCTATTTGCCTTTAGAGAATTATAAATAAAAGAAGTGGACACTCTAACTCCCCTCCACCCTGGCATAGGTCAATGACATTTTCAGCAGAAAATGGGTTTTTCTCCCCAACACCCCAGTCTCCTCCTTACCCTGATGCTTGTTTGTACTTTGCTAAAATCAGCAGACAGCAGCAAAGGATCTAAACTCAGCTCCCCTCTTCCCTACCCCCTCGCCTTAAGGCTGAGGCAAGGTTCTGCTGAGGGTTATTTCAGAAGAGGCTTGCACAGGTCCTTGAATGTCCTTATTCTCTAGGATATAGCAGTATGTCAGATTTCCCTCTCGTTTTAGCATGGAAGTAGTAGGGATCGTGCACAGACTTAAATCTTGCTAAATATGCCACATGTCTGTGAGCTTCTCCACACCCTGGGGGAAATGCTGAGCTTTGATCTAACTATATTTTCACACTAAGAATCTCTCTTTATAAAGTGGGTTTTTGGTAACTTTCCGTGGCTACTTGTCAAACACATCCAGTGTGGTTACCAGCCAGGGGTACTGAGTACAAAACAAATGAAATACCTGAGCACAATGCATTTTGTCTTCGTGTGCCTGAAGGTGGAGGGCGGTAGGAAATACACAGAGCCAATCATGCAGAGAAGGCATGCAGGCGTCCCCTCTGCCGTAAAGGGCATGTGAACTGGGAGCTGTGGGGGCGGAGCTGAGAGCCTGCCTGGCTCAGGTCTTGCAGAGGGGCAGATGTGAGCAATTCACCAGCTGATGGATGACAGGAAGAGGCTCTTCCAGATACTTATTAGAAGCCAGAGAATCAGCTGTTGTCCTGTCAACACAACATACTGCAGGGGGAGGGAGTGAGGCCTGGAAGAATAAAAGGAGAGGGAGACAGGCGAAGGAACCACCACTGAGTGCTCATCAACGCCCAGGGGTTGTTACGTGTGTCTATTTGTTAATGTGTCAATTCTCTGAGGTCCTCCTGCCTTCTCAGATGCTGTTCCCTCCTGTTGCTTGCTTCTACTTGTGGTCTCACTTTACATGTCACTTCCTCTGGGAAGCCTTCCTGAAGACACCAAACAAAGCCTAAGCCAGATGTGCTGTTCTCTGTACTCACCTGGTCATTACTGTCATCAGCCTTTATCCTGGCCTCCTTAGTGTTCTTCACCTGCCTGAACCTGAACACAAAAACCACCTGTGAGCTTTGTGAAAATAGTGACTTCTGGGCCCTACTTGGGACCCATTGAATCAGGAGTTCTGAGAGTGGGGCCAAGGTAGTAGTAAATTTTTTAAAGGCCTCAGGTGGTTGAGATGGTCATTTAGGATGACATCATCTTGAATCATATCCGACATTCAGTTCAAATAGTGTGCTGTTATTGAATTGTTAACAGTGGAAAAAGTTCCTCCAATTTTTTTTTTAAAAATTTTGAAAAAGAAAGTGAGGACTTCTTAAAGAAGATCATTACAGGTGATGAAACTTGGGTCCATCATTATGACCCTGAGAACAAAAAGCAGTCCATGGAATACAGTCATAGCTGAAAAAATGTAAAACCCAGGCATTGGCTAAGAAGGTCATGTTGACTGCTTTTTGGTCTGAACACTTCCATTTCGATCAATGTGCACTGGGTGAAAAATGTAAGCATCTGTGTGTGCAAAGTCAAGAATGATGGAAAGGAGCTACCATGTGACCACACAGAACCAGCTATATCTAAGTATGTCTAATATAACAAAAATATTATAGTGGAGGCAAAATTTATCAGCCCGCCATATAGCCTACAGTGGCAGAAGTGCTATAAGAGGAACTAGAGTGTGAGCTCACGAGGCCAGGGTCTTGTCTGTTTTGTTGTACTCTCTGTTTCCAGGGCCTAGAGTGGAGTCTAAGACAGAACAGGAGCTCAGAACATGTTTATTGAATACACAGCACCATGTCTTTCTTTGAACATCATTCTCTTTCCACTTGATCTTGCTACCAACTATACCACTGCCATTACTGTGTGGCTAAGCACAAGTCACTTCTCTCTGGATCTGTTTCCTAAAATGAGGACATTGGATGAGATGGCCTCCAGATGATTCCTTCCAGTTCTAATTACAGCAGACTGCCCTGTCCTACCTACACTGTCACTTTAAGGGTGCATATCCAGCTATTACACTAGCACCTCTGCACATAGCAACATCTTCATATTTGTCAAGAAGCCCCTGAGACACTTCTCTCAGTTTTTTCTTCTACACTCCTCTTGCCTCCTTCCCTGCTTCCTGTCTTTCTTTACTTTCTCCCATCTTTTGCAAGTGTACCCAGTAGGCGGGCTGTGGTCCACGTGAGCTGGCCTTTATCTCTCAGGAAGCTCTTGCTCCAAAGAACAAATCCATAGTTGAGAAAATGTGGTTATTAATTTTTCATCCCCCTAAATCCAATTCAAAAGAAAAGCATCACTTTGTTGATGTAGTTGTAGGCCGAAGAAAGAAGGGAACTTGTGTTTGGTAAGTGTCAACCACATGCTTGGAACCTCTTTATGTTATCTTATTTAAGCCTCACCTCTGACTGCCTGTCACTTGTGCCTCCACAATATTTCTCTTCACACCCTAGGGCACCCAAATTCCACAACCATGGCAGCAACGTCCTAGCTCATCTCTCTGCTTCCATGCTGAACTCCTATAATCCAATTTCCTCACAACAGCCAGGTTGAACATTTAAAATAATAAACCAAATCATGTCACTTCCCTGTTTAAAGACTTCTAATAGCTTCCCTTTGCATGCAAAATCCAAACTTTATACAACAGTACCCCCCACCCCCATCCATGGTTTTGTTTTTCTCCATTTCAATTACCTGTAGTCAACTGCAGTCTGAAAATATTAAATGGAAAGTTCTAGAAATAAACAATTCATCATTTTTAAGTTCCCTGACATTCTGAGTAGTGCGATGAAATCTCATGTCAACTCCATCCATCCCACTTGGGATTTGAATCATCCCTTTGTCTGGAACATCTACACTATATATGCTACCCACCCTGTTAGTCACTTAAATTTAGTAGCAGTCTTAGTTATCAGATCAACTGTCATGGTATTGCAGTATTGTGTGCCAATAACCCTTATTTTACTTAATAATGGCTCCAAAGCCATTCAGATAACTTTTATTATGGTTTATTGTTATAATTGTTTTATTTCATTATTAGTTATTGTTCATCTCTTACTGTGCCTAGTTTATAAATTAAACTTTATCATAGGTATGTATGAATGGGGGGAAAAACATAGTATATATATAAGGTTCAGTACTGTCCATTATTTTAGGCATCTGATGTGGGTCTTGGAACTAATCCCTCTTAGATAAGTCGGGACTACTGTAATGCCTGCTAGCAATTCCCCACCTGATCTGGTCCCTGCCAACTTCTTCGACAGCATCTCCTGCCACTCTTAGTCTCATCCACTGCGCTCCACACTCTAAAACATGCTCCACTTCAGAGCCTTTGATTATTCTTTTCAATTGTCTCCATCCAAAACGACCCCTGTAGACCTTAACGAATTAGGAAGGAAAGAGTGCAGAACAAATTTAGATATGCTTGAGATTCCATGGCAGTTGCTTTCTGTATGAACCTGCTTTTAGTTCTGCTCCCATCTTTGCTTTCTCAGTGTGTTGCTCCCGGAAAGGTAGATAAAGCAACTCAAGGCATTCTGTGGATAAAGTCAAATGCATATGCAAAAGGTGGAAAAGAACCAAACACATTGCCTTTTCTTCACCTATTGGAAGATTTCAGTAATTTATAACCTGATTTTTTAGATGGTCAGGGAACAGAAGATTAGCTTTGGGAGGAGTCTAGAATTTACTGAACTACACCAGGGCTTTTAAACATGATTTTGTTGAGTCAGCAGAACAATGTGCTGAAATAGGTATTATGATCCTATGTTACAGAGGAGGAAACTGAAGTTCAGTGAAGTTAAGCATTTTCCTGAGGAACACACAGCTTTCCTACAAAACAGAGCCAATATTCCACCCGGCTGTATCTAACCCCAAATCGCAGGCTCTCTCCTCTGTTATACAACCTTCCTTTACTAACTAAGCATGTACTTTCTTCCCAACAAAAAACAACTTCAGAGTAAACAAGAATATGTGAGTAAGTAATGATTAAGACATAAAAGTGAGAAAAGGCTATTTTCCAAGAGCACATTTGAAGCCCCCATTTACCTGTGTTAATTATAGTATCTTAACAACAAGCTGTTCTTAACTATTCATTAAATTGGATCCCTGAAGGACATGTAATTGAGAGCTCAGTTGGCTGATATTCTGAATTTCCAAATGGACTTGAAAATAACCAAATGTCTTTTCTCCCAAAGCACTCTATAGTTTATTTAGATTGGTAACCAATTCAAAATGACTCTGGTCAATTAGTGCTTTTTTTTTGTTCTTCAGAATCTTAAGGTCAAATTTCAACAGTGTCAAAGGTCTGAACCCCCTGCTGGGCTCTCTTTCTGGTTGTGTGTTGCAAGAGAACAATCCTGCTTTGAACAATAGAAACAACTATCAATGATTGCACAAAAGATTTAAGGACAATGGGAGACAGGAGTGAGTTAATTATTTTCCTACTCCCTTTGTTCTTTACAAATAAAGGGCATGGGTGATCAGTGACCTTTAGGAATGCAAGTCATGCTACATAAGAGAATTATGTAGGGATCCAATAAGGAAACCAACAACTTCATTTCTATCATCAATATCCACATTATTGGTCCTTGGAGGAGGGAACCAATACCAGAGCAGGAATTGGGAGATACAGGTCCCAGATGAACATGGGGAACCCAGGTTCTGGGCCTTCATTTGCTCATGCAAAAATGACTCAATGGCACCCAAATCCCCTGCAGTTCTAATATATGGTTGTGCTCTTGGATTCCGCCAGTTCAGGAAGTGATGAACAGAGTCAAGAACTGGATTCCAGTGCTTCTGGGCCAGCTTTCTTCTAAGGCTGTCTGAGTCCAGGGAAACTATAGCATCCATGTTGATGGCTGATATAGACAGCCCTCAGCTTGATCTGTGCTCCGTTTACCACCTCCTCTCTGAGGTCCCCTTGGACCTGGTTCGTACAGAACAGCTATGTTTTTGAAATCACTGTCTTTGTAATTTCCTGCTAAACACAACTTTCTATTTTTCATTCATTCATTTAATAAATACAGGGTTCTGCAGAAGTAATGCTCTTTTTAAAATTTACCAGCTCATAAAAAATGGGCGCTACTTCCACTAAACCCTGTATTTATCACCTGTTTGCAAGGCACCAGATACTATGATATACACTTGTAAACAAAACAAAAATTAGTACCTTCCTGCAAGTTACATATAGTCAGCCAGGTGAATCGGACATTAAAAAGGTAAGAAATACAGAAATGTATAAAGTAGAAAGTGAATTGTTTCCATGATTCTACTTCTCAAAACAAAAAAAGCACTTTTTTTTTAAAGATTTATTTTTTATTGTTTTTGACAGAGAGAGAGAGAGAGAGAGATACAGACAGAGACAGAGAGAAGGGGGAGGGCCCAGAACAGTCTCCATAGTTGCACATCATTGGTTTTTTCCACATAGTTTCATTCCACAGGTGGGCGAGGCTGCACAGGGCAGGAACTGGGCCGGGGTCTTCACCCTGGTGAGAACCGAACTGGGGACACTCCCCAGTTCAGCATATGGGCCCACACGGGCTGGGGCCGGGATTCGATCCTCGGTCCCCAGGGCTGCAAAGTGAGCACTTAACCCACTGAGCCATGCCGGCTTCGCGTCCCCCCCCCCCAAAAAAAAAGAAAGCACTTTTAATAGTTGGATCATATACTATTGCTATTCTTTAACTTCATTTTTTCTCTTAATATCTCAAACAGCTATTTCCATATCTATAGATCTACCATAGAGTTTTAAATGCTGCACAGTAATATGTGCCAGGCATATTCTATGTATTTCATTTGTATCAACTTCCTTAATTCTCACATAACTTTATGAGTTTGTGCTATAATTATCCATTTTTATGGCTAAAGAAACTGAGTCCCAGAAAGTTTCCCAGGAAGCTGTGGTTACACAGCTGGTAAATGGCAGAACCAGAATTCAAACCCTGATGATCAGATTCCAGAACTTCAGTTCTTAGCCATTATGCCTAGGATTCCATTGCCAAGATGTACCATTATTTGTTTTAATTAATCCTGCATGACGAACATTTAGAACAGCTACTTCTCTTTTTTCTTTCCTGCTATCATAAACAAGGCTGCAATCAATACCCTTGAATCTACTACATTAGCCTACATTTGTCTAATTCTTCCTATTGGGTTAATTTCTAACAATGAAATTGCAGAGATAAGGAGTATGAGTATTTTAAATTTGGATAAGCATTGCTAAACCAATAGAAATGTGGGATTAATGTGCACTTTCACCTACTGCATATGATAGAGCTGTCATTCTCTTCTCCACCCCTGGTACCACTGAATCCACTCTGGCAGTGGCCACTGTGACCTCCTCACTGTCAAATCGGACAGCTCTCTACAGGCTCCTCCTGGTCAAAGGTCTGCCACATGAACCACTGTAGACATGACATGCCTCCTGGGAACGTCTTCCTGGGCTTTTCTTGGGGCTCTTCTCTGGCTCTCCTCTCCTCCGATTTCTTTGACATTTGAGATTTCTTCCCCACCCCTCTGCCCTATATGAATGCTGTGTATCCATGGAGTCGTGGGTTTGTCCCTTTTCTTCTTCTTGCTCTAAATGTCCATGCTCCCTAGTGTAAGGTGACCAGATTTTAACATTGGTAAAGCGGGACACCATTGACTGGGGGGAGGGGGTTCTTGATTAAAAATTTGGTCTATCTCCCGCCGTTTCCTAGCTTGTGCATTCTTTCCAAAAATCGGGACTTTTTTAAAAAGCCACGGGACAAATTGTTAAAAAGCGGGACGTCTGGTCACCTTACCCTAGTGTGACAGATTTTCTTAATTGCAGGACCAACAGCTGCTTCCTTATTAAAAGGACACCAATTTTGTTCAAGGCTTAAAGTGCGCAACCCCAAAGGATGAATCATGAATAAGCCAATCATGACTGTCCTGCTCCCCTTCTATGAGCTATAGGTGCCCCTGTGACCCAATTCTGGCAAATGAGACACAAAGGGAATTCTGCCTTGGTACTTCTGGATTTTCTTCTACAATAAAAGAATAGAGGCCTGCGAGGGGAGCATTTCTCCCCCACTAGCCTCATTTTCTCCTATTTGGAACACTGTTAGTGACGATACGATGCTTTGAGCTAGAACCGCTGTTTGATGGACCAGGAGAGAAAAGTCAAGTGAATCAGAGGGTCAGCTGTCCAGGGGCCTGACATCAGTGAGCTGCTGAAAGAATGCTGAAGCCACTCATCTCCAAACTCCTTGCTAAACAGTACAAGATCCTGCAAGAAGAGCCGGAAACGTATTTTCTGTTTCTTGTAGCCAAATACTTCCTAACAGATAGATACATAATGGTCAGGTTAGCCTAATACTCTAACTTGATGGTGCAATCCAGTCCTCTCTTGAGCCTCAGAACTATATTTAGTGATAATAATAATAATAATTATAATACTAACAATTAATATTCATTAGTACCTGTTACAAGCTAAACTGTTCTAACTTATATATATAATCATTATAACATATATATAAAAATCACTATAACTCCAAGGTTAATGCTAAAGAGCTATTATTATCCTCATTTTATTAATAAGGAAACTGAAGCACAGAGGGATTAAGTAACTTGAGTAAGGTCAAAAGTCTTTTAAGTGGCCAATTTATTTTATTTTTAAAGACTTGTTTTTATTGTTTTGGAGAGACACAGAGAGACAGAGAGGAGAAAGAGGGCCCAGAGCAGTCTCCATAGCTGTATGTCATCAGCTCTCTACAGTTTCATTCTATAGGAGGGGGATGGGCTGCACAGGGCAGGAACTTGGCCAGGGACTCGCTCCCGTTAGAACTAAGCTGGGGGCACTCCCCAGTTCAGCATATGGGTCTGCAAAGGCCTGGGCCAGGATTCGATCCTTGGACCCCAGGGCCACAAGACAAGTGCTCAATTTGCTAAGCCATCCCCAAGTGGCCAATTTAAGATTCAAACTAAGGTAGTATGGTTAGGGTCCCTATGTCAAAATACATCGTCATACTGAGTCTCAGCTACCTGGATGACTAAAAGGACCTGGGACTTAACATCTCCCAAATGGAAATCCTCTTCTTCCCTCATAACTGGGCTCCGCCTTCAAACTCCCCCCTTCTGAGCAAGGCTCTTTGGACCTGTACTTCTCTCTTCTCCCTCACATCTGGTTAGTTACCACATACTGACAATTTCACCTTCTGAACATATTCTGACCTATTCTGCTGTCCTAGCTTATAGGAAACACCTAGTGAACGCTGGCTGCCACTACCAGGCTCTCCATGACTGAGCTGCTCCTGCTGACTTGTCTTTCACCCACCAAAACACTCCAGCCCACTGGATTCACCTGACCTATTACAAGCAGAGTTTTAGTGAAGGTCTTCTGAAAGGAACGGAGTTGGCCACCCCAAAGCATGTCTTTTGGGATATTGATTTCAAGCTGGTTATTTCTTTTTTATTGTTTTTGACACAGAGAGAGAGTGACAGACAGACAGACAAAGACAGAGAGAAGGGGGAGGGCCCAGAGCAGTCTCCACAGTTGTACGTCATTAGTTTTTCAATATAGTTCTACTCCACAGGTGGGCATGGGGCTGTGCAGGGCAGAAACTGGGCTGGTGGCCTCCCACATGGGAAGCTCTCCCTGCGAGAATCAAACTGGGGGAACACCCCAGTTCAGCATATGGGTCTGCACAGGCCGGGGCCTGGGTAAGATCCTCAGACCCCAGGGCTGCACGACTAGTGCTCAGCCCACTGAGCCATCCCAGCATCCCCTAAGCCGGTTATTTTTAAGAATCAAAAGACTCAGAAAAACCTTTGACCTTCCCCTTAACTGCCTAAAAGGAATTTAGATAGAGGATCTGTTCTAGGAAGGGAGATATTATCACAGATTACTATAGTTAAATATGAACTAGCATTAGATAGAGAGGAACCTAGCAAGGCCCAATTGTTCAAAGTCCCCTATCTGTGTCTCATTGTTAAAGATGGCCCAGCAAATATTTATTTATCAAACATTTGCTTTTCCATGTCCATGTGAATTGCCTCCCTGCCTTTTCAAGTCTCAAACCACAATGACCCCCAACTCCCCAATCCCGCTTTCGCCTTAACTCCGGATGGCAAATACACATCAATTGCCCAGTGCCTCCTTGGTTCTCATATTCTCATGGCACCCCTGGATGTACATCTGTAATGCATTTTGGACACTTTTGCCTATTAATTTGTCTCATGTTGATTTGATTATTAGCCCAATCAGACAAACTTAGAAAAGTGCAAGAAAAATCAATATTTTGTGCCCCCACACTTCCATTCAAGTGTCTAATTTTGTAAGTATTTGGAAAGGCAGCATGGCCCCATGAGACATCTGGCCCTGCCACTTCCTGGCTTGGTTCCTTAGGAAAGTTGCTCAGCCTCTGATTCTTTAACTGTCAAATCTGAAAAGAACCCCATTCTGTCTCCATCACAGAGCTCTCATGGAGCTCAAATGAGAGTAAATGTAAACACGATTTAAAGCCTGATAAGTTCTCTAGAAATGTACGATGCATTTTGCGAGAGGGTCAGTCCATACTCAACTTAGAGAAAGAGACGCTTCATTCACGGATGACTCAACCACACTATTGCAAAATTAGCAAAATTTAAACACTCTTAGTTAATAATACTTAGTCTGGAAACAATGATACTAATTTTTTTTTTTTAAACCACATTGACACTAATTTTTAAAATCAATTTATTTCATATTTGGCCCTCATGAACTAAAAGAGTGAGAATTTTATTTATTGAGTTTAATTCTTTTCATTTGTGATATTGGTTTTCAACTCAGTAAAAATGTTTTGAAGAAACAATGTTATGATTTCGGGTTTTGAATCAGTTACAGTTGGCTATTCAGTCTCAATTTGAAAAGTGGTTTGTAATATTTTCATTAATAATTAATACTTCTAGAGAGGAAAATTAAATTTCTCATCTGAACTTAGAGAGATTTAACATGTGCTGGGACGGCCAATGAAAACAGGCCTGACACCAGCACTACAAGCTACAAAAGTCTCTCTCACAACCAGCAATCCATGGGCACCTGCACAGGGGTCTCTTTGTGCAGGCTGCCTTGCCAAGTTGCAATGCCCTAAGTCTGTTTTGGAAGCAGAAGTCTGCTGATTGGCTGTCAGCTGCTGCACCATGCACATAGGTCTTACTGGGCAAAGGCAGGCCCTGACACTTAGTGATCAAGAAGTGTTGCTTGAATTGAAATGAAGAAACAGGACACTAGTTTCTACGGAGATAAAAGCAATTGTGTAAGTAACACCAAGAGTCCTTTCTTTCCCAGTTTAAGTTCCCAAAACACTACTAAAATGGTCATTTTAAAATTCTATTTTAAAAGTATTAATTTTAGATTAAGCCAGATATGAGCTGTCTTAAATTCTTTTTGAATAAGATTTGGTACATATTTCTCTTTTAATGTGAGTTATAAAAATATAACAGAAAAAAAAATCCACTACTCTGAGAACTTGCTTTAAAGCACCCACTAACAATAAGTAACAGTATGTTCCTTTTAACTGCTAATCAAATTTAGAGAAAATCTAACCAATGCCATAGTTACATAGGCCCATTTCCAAATAAATGAATAAACTGTCTGCTATTTTGATATAAATGTCTACCTTGAAGCTTTCTTGCTGAATACAGATAGCACAGCAGACAGGAACAGCAATGTCTGAGGCAGCTATCAGAGCCCCGTCCCCTTCATTTCCTTCCCCGTCCCCTGCGTTGATATATATGTCAATCCCAAGACTTTATGACCTTACAGTTATCAACTGTCCAGCCCTCTGTGCTAAACTCAGGAAAAGGAAAGATAGCCTGACACTTCAAAGATACCTTCTAGAGCCCTGACAGACATTTCCCCAGCCTGAGGAATTCACCTAGCACAGGTAAAGCCAAAGGTGACCCCTAGCCTGCCTGTTCCCGAGAGGTGTCCCTAAGACCCTGCACTTGTGTGATGCACTGCATATGGGCAGTATAACTTGTTCCACTCCTAGCAAGAGCTGTCACTGAACAGTCAACATGGATGCCCGGTGAGATATTTCAGATATTCTCTTGTTCTTTGGCAGTGGAAACACAAATGCTTTATTATTAAGCTCAAATTTATCCATAGTTATTATATAAGCGTCCATTAACCAAGTCTTTGGAACATCAATTCACAATTTACCAAAAACTTGAAGCCTATTCACACCCCTTAATATTCTAATCCCATCTCTGGGAAACCATTTTAATGAACTAATCTAAAGCATGAGAAATGTTTTTCCGTTCAAAGATATTTTTTTTTAGTATTTATATTAGTTGGAAAATAGGAAATAATCTTTGAGCTACACCTGAAAGAAGAAAGGTTAAATGGGCTATTTTGTGCCTATTAAAAATGCTGTCGGGAGGGAAGCCGGGATGGCTCAGTGGGTTAAGCGCTCAATTTGCAGCACCGGGAACTGAGGATCGAATCCCAGCCCCGGCCCGTGCGGACCCATGTGCTGAACTGGGGAGTACTCCCTGTTCAGTTCTCACTGGGGTGAGACCCCGGCCCAGTTCCTGCCCTGTTCGCAGCCCTGTGCCCACCTGTGGAATGAAACTATGTGGAAAAACCAGTGATATGCAACTATGGAGACTGTTCTGGGATCTCCACCTTCTTTCTGTCTCTGTATCTCTCTCTCTCTTTCCCTCCCTGTCAAAAACAATAAAAAAAATAAATCTTTAAAAAAACGCTGTCTACCCAGAATTCTGCTTCTTTTTAAAATTTACTCTATAGATATATGAGTGAGTATGTGTATGTGTGCATACACATATACATACAGACACTCCTCACTTAATGACCTGTTTATGACTGCTTGGACTTATGACCATTTTTCCAGCATGGGAAATCCCCTTTCTCAGTCTTTGTCTCATGCCTGCAGTCGGTTAGAATTCACTACATAAAACATTTGCGATCATGCAAGACTACATGCTTTGTTTTCAAGTGGGGTGTCACGTAAAATCTATTGAAAAATACATACCCTATGGCACCACAACACACTACAAGACATCTGCCTTTAAGATCTTCAGCTAATCACCAATTTGCTTAACAACCTAGTGGTAGGAGTGGAAGTTGGTCGTTAAGTGAGGAGTGCCTGTATAAACATGCATGTTGATTTGCAACAGAAAAAAAGGTAAAATCTTATGTATATGACTATTAACAGTAACACTCATACAATAAAAAATTTTTAATTTCAAATACTTGCATATCTTTGTTTTTTAACAAATGTGCTATTTTTATAATTAAACTAATACCTTGGAAAGCTTTTAAAAAAGACCAAAGTCACAAATCTGTGTGAATAAAACAGGCCTCTAATCTGGTCCCTAAGAAATGTTCCCTGTGTGTTTTGTCTCTCAGTTTATAATTAAAGACATGGCAGGTGTTCCTTCTTTCACTCTCAAAGAAATGGCATGAAGCTGCATGCACAATGACAACCTGGCTTGTTCTACTGCAGCAGGATACAGCACAGACCCCTTCTCCCCCAAATTCAGAGGATCCCCACCAAGAACTGACATATAAGAAAAAACCTGCCATAGTTCCCTGAATCTAAGATGCCATTGAGTGTAAGAGGTGCCGATGATATATAACGGCTTATCTATGGAGAAGGAATCCTACATTTCATGTGTGTATCAGTTGTAAGGCACATTCTGACTTCCATCTACTAATGTTAAAAATGGGCATTTTTGAATCTGTGGAATGCTGCTGCTGACCTTCCTGTCTGTGGCAGCCCGTCCTTTCTTTTCTCACTCATGGAATTCTCTGCTTACTGACATAACACTTACTGTTAAGAAGCCACAGGGGATGCCAGATGGCTTAGCAGGTTAAGAGCTCGCCTTGAAGCCCTAGGGTCTGAGGATTGAATCCTGGCCCAGGTCGGTGTGGACCCATATGCTGAACTGGAGAGTGTTTCCCATGCTGGAGGCCCCTGCCCAGTTTCAGCCCTGCACAGACTCCCAGCCACCTGTGTGGAGTGAAACTATGTCAAAAACTGATGATGGGGTGACATTGGTTGGCAATATAGTTTCCAGGTGTACTCTGTCAAAAACAATAAAATAAATCTAACCTTCCCCCCCAAAAAAATAAACCAAAAAACTGATGACGTACAACTATGGAGACTACTCTGGGTACTCCCCCTTCTCTCTGTCTCTATCTCTCTCTGTGTCTGAAATAAACACACACACACACACACACACACACTAAAAAAAATACCTTAAAAAAAAAAAGAAGTCGGGAAGCCAGGATGGCTCAGTGGGTTAAGCACTGACTTTGCAGCCCAAGGACCAAGGATTGAATCCCGGCCTGGCCCATGTGGACCCATATGCTGAGCTGGGGAGTGCCCCCAGTTTGGTTCCACCGGGGTGAGACCCGGGCCCAGTTCCTGTCCTGTGCAGCCCCACTCCCACCTATGGAATGAAACTATGTGGAAAAACAAATGATGTGCAACTATGGAGACTGTTCTGGGCCCTCCCCCTTCTCTCTGTCTCTGTCTGTATCTCTCTCTCTGTCAAAAACAATAAAAAATAAATCTTAAAAAAAGAAGCCACAGCACAGACATAAGTCACTGGGCTGGGCCCCCTTAGTCCACTCAGCATGGGCCTTCTGAGCTGCCTGGATCTGTCTTCCTAGCCTGCAAATTATTCTGAAGAAGAAGCAAGAA
>PVKE010008884.1:0-46415 GCA_004027555.1 Craseonycteris thonglongyai | reverse complement strand
GGAGAGGTTTGGGAACTGTTCATAGCTTCAGATAAATCAAAATTTTAAAATGGTATTATTTATAGTTTATATGAGCCATGCACTGGGGATTATGTGGACAGGGGATGATTTCAAGGGATAGCCATGTTTAAAAAAAATTTATTTCAGGTTGGGATAGTCCACCATTTAAAAATTATCTGCGGGGAAGCCGGGGTGGCTCAGTGGGTTGGGCGCTCACTTTGCAGCCCCAGGGACCGAGGTTCATATCCCGGCCCCAGCCCATGCGGACCCATATGCTGAACTGGGGAGTGCCCCCAGTTCAGTTCTCACCAGGGCAAGACCCCGGCCCAGTTCCTGCCCTGTGCAGCCCCAAGCCCACCTGTGGAAGGAAACTATGTGGAAAAAAACCAATGATGTGCAACTATGGAGACTGTTCTGGGCCCTCCCCTTTCTCTCTGTCTCTGACTCTGTATCTCTCTCTCTCTCTCTCTCTCTGTCAAAAACAATAAATAAATCTTTAAAAAAAAAATTATCTGTGGTTTCAGGATATCTGGGGTTTGGGACTGGAGAATTCTCTTTCTATTTTACTTGATTTTATTTTTGCGTTATCTGAGTTTTGAAAATTACCCAAAGTAAGGAGGATTATTCATGGTTTTTAGAAAATATATCTGGACATTTGGGGTTTTGGACTAGAGAATTAATTACTTGTCTTGTTTTATTCTGTGATCATCAGACTTTTTAAAAAATGAACATTTTGTTTTAGAACCAGTTTTAGACTTGCAGAATTATTGCAGAGATAGGCCAGAGTTTCCATACACCTCACACCCAGTTCACCTGACTTTTGTAAATGATCTTGAGTTTATAAGTTTAGGGATTTTCTGGGAATTTGGGGTTGCCTGTGATTTATCTTTGTTTTGGGGAAGGGGAGGTGTCATCTGAATTTTTAAATGATCTGGGGCCTGAGGATCATCAGAGGTTTTGAATACCTGTGTGTGGGATTATGTAAGCCCTGGGTCAACACTCCCTGCTTCCCCTCCCCCCATCTCACTCCCCTTCATTCTGGGTGTCACAGGGCACCCCTCTCCTGACAACTGGGGATGCCTGATGTGGGCTCCCCACCCATGCCCCTCCCCTGGGGGGTTCCACCTCCTCTCCTTGGGGGCTTTACGTCTTTCTCTCCCCCACCTGCAGGTCCCGAAGGCTGTAACCTGTTTATCTACCACCTCCCCCAGGAGTTTGGAGACATGGAGCTGACGCAGATGTTCCTGCCCTTCGGCAATATCATCTCCTCCAAGGTGTTTATGGATCGGGCCACCAACCAGAGCAAATGTTTTGGTGAGTACCTGCTGTGGGCAACTCTTCTGTCGGCCAGCCCCTTCCACTCCCCTTACCCTGAAATGGGGAGGGTGGGAGAGGGTGCTCAGCCATAAGATAGGCCTGGTCCAAAAGAATTACATTTTTAAAGAAGATCACATTTATAATCAGAATGAGCACTTATTAAACACCTGCTGTGTGCCAAGCACTTGCCATGAATCTTTTCTAAGGCTTACTTGTTCATTCATTTATTCATTCAACAAATACATACTATATATTATGCTCCTGCTGTGTGCCAGGCACCATGGTAGGCACTGGGCACACAACCATGAAGGAAGCAGACAAACCCCTGCCCTCTGAAAGTTCAGTCTTTCTCTGTGGACCAACAGAACTTTCTCCAATGATGGAAATGTTCCACATCAGGGCTGTTTGAGCTGTTGGCACCATATGGCTACCAAACATTTGAAATGTGGCCAGTGCGACCAAAGGACTGAATTTTAAATTTTATTTAATTTTAATGAATTTAGACAACCACCATAACCAGTGACTATCAAATTGGAAATTTCACACGGGTTTAGGAGAGGTGATGGAAATAAACAAACATAGGATATAAGCCAGGGAGTTATAAATGGTATGAAGAAAAACAGACCTGACCAATGAGGAGCCAACATGGGGAAATCTGGGAGAAGAGTGTTCTGGGCAGAGAGAATGGCATGTACAAAGGCCCTGGGGCTGGACCATGCATGTTGAAGGAACAGCGAGGAGGCCTGTGTGGGTGGAACAGAGTGAGCGAGTGGGAGAGAAGGAGGAGGTGAGGGTAGATAGGAGGTGGGGGCAGGTCATGCAGGGCCCTGTGGACCTTGGGGAGGACTTCCTTGTCCCCCCAAAGCAGAGAAAATTAGGGCTTAGAGGTATACTGCCACTTGGTTCAAAGTCACATAGCAGCAAAGAGGCAGAACTTAGGTTAGAACCAATATGTTTGTCTTCGAAGTCTGGACTGTTACCCCATCTTGTCCTCTTCAAAAGGCTTACTCTTGACTATTAAGTGATTCCAGTATGTACTCAGTATCCAACCATAAAAGGGACTAGTTGTCCCAATTTACTGAGAGAGGAAAGAGAAGCACAGAATAGTCAAGTGACACACTTGAGGTCTCACAGCAAGTAAGGGACACCCAGTCAGTGCCCAGGCCCCCTCTTCTATATCCTGCTCTCAGGAGGAAGAAGAAATTTCTGAAGGAAAATCTAGTCAATGACTCTCCACAATTACAGGATCGTATGCCTACTCCTGAGCCTTAGTTTGCTCATCTATATAATGGGGGGGGGGGATTAGAGGAGATAACAGATAAGATGTCATCACCCCCCCAGCTCTAAATTCATGGCCTCAGCAAGACCCCTCAACCCTGACCCACCATCTCTCTGCCTGACCTGCCACCTGGCCTATTGCACAGAGCTCAGGGGTCTCCACCCCAAATGCTTGCACATGTGGTCCTTTCCCCTCCACCTGTGGCCTCCACTTGCTTGGTCCCCTGTGAAGCCTGTGAGGAACAAGAGGTGAGCGCAGGAGTAGGGCCAGGTGGACTTGAGGCAGCAGATAGAGAGTTTGGGCTGGTGGCAGTTTAAGGAGGGGAGGCCCAAGTGTTTCTGATGGTCTTAAAGGAGACTGGGGGAGAGAGACTGACAGAGAAAGAGAGGCAAAAAGAGGCAGAAAGAAAAAGACACACACAGAGTCAGATGGACAGAGAAGACCCCAGATAGAGGTCTCAGAGGAGGCAAAGGGTTCACATCAGGGCCCAGAGGAGGCAGGCATCCTGAGGAGAGAGGGAGAATGTGGCCTTCCTGGAACCCTAGAGGTCCCACCTGTCCCCCACTCTGCATGGGAAGTCTCAGCTGAGCAGACCCCAGGTAAGGAGTGAGTGCCTCATTCCCTGAGGCCTGCCAGTCCAGGGGTGTCAGAACCAGGCCAAGATTGCTATGTGTTCTCTGGCAAGCCCTGCCACCTCCCCGAGCCTGTTTGCCCCTGCGAGCGCACACCCCCCGCCCCCAGGACCCTGAGCCAGGAAGCCAGGGCTGCAGCACTGGAGCAAGCCGAGGACGCCCATGGTGCCCACCATCGCGGGTCCACCCCGGTCTCCGCAGGCTTCGTGAGCTTTGACAACCCGGCCAGTGCGCAGACTGCCATCCAGGCCATGAATGGCTTTCAGATCGGCATGAAGAGGCTGAAGGTGCAGCTGAAACGGCCCAGGGACCCGGGACACCCATACTGACCACCCACAGCCACCCCAGGCTGCGGGCTTGGCTCAGGTGAGCCGCCAGGCGGCCCTACCCAGTCCAACCTTGCCTGTCTGGTCTTGTCCATACCCTTCCCTATTCTCCAACCCCTCCCCAGACTGGGTGGTGCTGCAAGAGACTACAGGACCCCCTAGGTTGGATTGGTGGGGACAGAGCTGGATGAAGACACCCCAATCCCTGCTGTGCACAGGAGGGTGGCATTGGGGTGGGGTGGTGGAGGAAGCCAGTGCTCACCAAGGCTGATTAGGGAATCCTTCCTGGAGAAGGCTTTGAAGGATGAATAGAAGTTCATCTGAGGGGTCACGTTTGGTCTCGGGTCGGGTGGGGCATATTGTGGGGATGGCATCTGTCCTGTCCTGTGACTCTCCTAGATGGGTCCCTCTCATAGCTCCTTATTTAGTATAATTTATACCCAACGGGTTGATAAGTGGGATTATACTCCTCCCACCGCATACCAGAAAAAAACATGTCCTCCCAAACAAACAAGTCCCCAAGAGTGTATGTTGCCATCAGAGTGAACAACTTTGTCAACATCTAGTTGCCTTCTTTGGGAAATGAACAGTGAGCCTAGTGGGCCAATGAGGAAACTACTGATCTCAAGCCTCCACGTGCCTCATCTGTGAAATGGGCTCATAAAAGTCACATTCCCCAGAGGTGGCAGGGAGAACTTACATAGGGGACATGGTGTTTTCCTGGCTGGACACAAGACCTACCACCTGGAAAGCTCTCAATACTTTTTGGGTTTTGTTTTTGTTTTTATCTTAATCACCAGTGCCATCATCATCAGAGACTCGCCTGGGATCTGACACATAGTAGATGCTCAGTTAGGGGCTGGTGGTACTTTTCAGACCCTGTCAGCTCAGTACCCACAGATTTGAGCTTGTGCAATCAGAGTCTGAATATTGGAGCACAAATTTGGAAGCCTGCCACCTGGAAGCCAACTCACAGGCAGTCCACACACTAATATTCTGGGATAGCACATTCTTCCTGAGCACCTACTATGTGTCAGGCACTGTTTTTAGCACTTGGGGATATAGCTGTGAATGAACAGAAATAGGTGGATGAGCAGTGGGAACGAGGAGAAATTGCCTTCCTGAAGCTTCAATGGCAGGCAACAGGGGAGAGCAGACACAAACAGGAATATTTGTTCCCAGTTGTCAGATGAGGACACAGGCTTTGTTACCCTAAATCTGTTCTAAGCTGGGTTTGTTGGCCTCCAAACCCCCAAATGGACAATTTCTGAAAAGATCACGGGCCTTGGGGTCCCAGACCCCAGCCTAGCTAGGTCAAGGGAGCAGGTGGGAGGTGGTGAGGTCATCTGCCTGTGTGCCCCCCCTCAGCGCTACCTAACACCCCTCCCTTCTCCACCAGGTGAGGCACCTTCCCACCCTAGGAGGGTTTCCCGCTTCCAACTGATCCAGGACTTTTACGTAAATTACAACCAAGTTTGGACACCAGCCCTCCTCCCTCTCTTCTCCTGTCTCCCCTTGGACCCGCTACTGAAGGGGGAGGAGGTGGGGGAGCTCCTGAGTGGGGGGCCAAGGTGTTCACTGCCCCCTCCTGGGAGATTTCCTTGCTCCCCACCATATACAACCTTGGTGGCTTCTCCAAACTAAATGACAACTTTTCCTATATATATATATATGCATATATATAGAGAGAGTTATAGACAGTATATATATATTTTTGAGTATAGATCATGGGACCAAACTTTTCTGACTTCTTTTCATCTAAGAGACGGTGACTCTGGGAGGGTCACTCAGCAGGGACATAAGAAGGGCTGAAGCTGGTCAGGCAGCCCCGTCCTGGCTCTCATGTCAGACCAGGGTGCCGGAGAAGCATTGGGAGTCATCAGGCAACCAATTTACCTCCAGGACTTTGGCCGATAATTCTCCTGGGCCTGTGGGCTCAGCCAGCTTGAGTGTCCCTGCTCCTAGCTGCAGCTTCTGGAACCACCCCCACACCCCATCCTAGTCCCAGCACCCTGCCTTCCCAGACACAAAAGAGACCCTCTGGCTTCCCCCAGCCCTTCCCCCCACCCCCAGTCATAGCCTTACTCATGTGACCAATAGCCCTTAGCTTTCCTTCAGGGGCAGACAGGGTTGGGGGAGCCCCTGCCCCTCTAGCCCCCTCCCAAGGGCAGGCAGACACTCCTCCCTGCCTTCGGATCACCAGCCTGGAGTTCACGATCTCACGATAAGATCGCCGTGCTCGTTAGACCAGCCCAACCTGCAATGGCCAGGTACCCCTTTGCCGAAGATACCTCTTCAAAGAAGTTTTTTTTTTAATTTTGGTCTTTCTGAGCAGATACAAAGAAAAAAAGAGAAGAGAATATTGGGAAAAAAACAAATCAAATGATGATGGATTTTTGTTTCCTAGCTGGGGCGGGGAGGGAGACCTTGTGGGTGCCTCTGTATAGCTACCCAAGCCGTGAAAACCCACCTTCAAGCACAGTGTCAAGTTCATTTGGATGTCCAGTGGGGCCTCTTGCCAAACGAGGCGCCAAAGAACTTAAGCTCAAGAAAAAAAATTTTAAAGAAAAAAAAAAGGATTCCCTTTTGTTTCTACCAAAATGTGTTGACTGACCCAGAAAAAATAGAAGAAAAAACATACAGAAAAAAAAAAAAAAAAAAAAAAAAAAAAAAAAAAAAAAAAAAAAAAAAAAAAAAAAAAAAAAAAAAAAAGAAAAGAAAAAAAAAATTGACCAACTTGTTTCAATATTCCAGAGTTTGATAATTGTTGAGACACTCTAGTGTGCCTGTGTCCCATGCGTCTGCGTGTGCAAGCGTGTGCTCAGGGGCCGAGGGGACCTTGTCTGTGTCTCCAGCACCCGCCAAGCTCCCGCCAGGCGGGGAATGCAGTGGCGTGTGTCCTTGTGGTCCATGTTTACTGGCTGTAAATACCATTTTTTATACTCCACATCGAAGATCTACATGATTTGTACAATGTACTTTATTTCTGCTACAAGTAATTTCATGAAGTTTCAACTTGCAAACCAACTTTTGGAAACAAATCAACACACACACACACAAAAGAAAGATAAGAAAAGGACTTAGAAGAAACTTTGGGTTGACTTGATTTGAATTTTGTGGCCGGAGAGGTTTTTGTCACTGTGGCGTGTTTCAGTTGAGAAGCTACAAACATCATCTTTATGTCCAAAACGCCTCTTTGGTCTGGAGAAGCAAAACTTATTTAATAAAAGTTTTACTTGCTAAAGGCCTGAGTCCTCCCTTATTTGCCCTCTGACATCCATAGTAGTCTGGCCCCACTGAGTGCTTGGGCTAGAGAAGAATTCGGATTTATGGGTAAGGGTTGTGGGAGGAGATATTCTGAGAAGGCAGGTCCAACATTCCCATAACCAAGATTTCACCTGACTCATCCAGAATTTGAAGAAATGGAGTGTGCTTTCCAGGAGGATCAGGTACCTGTTTCCTGATTCCCACAGTCAGTCAACAAACATTTCTTGAACCTACTGCACACCAACCTATTCCTTTGCTGGCTACAAACACAGCAGTGACCAGACAGCTCTGGTCTCTTCCTTCACAGAGGCAGCCCAGGAGAGGAGTCACTATACAGCATGTTTTTTGTTGTTCGTTTTAATTAAGGTAAAATTCACAGAATAAAATATAACATTTTTACCATTTTTAAGTGTACCGTTCAGTGGCACTAAGTACATTCACAAGGTTGCACTGCCTTCACTTCTATAATTTCAAATCATTCCATCACCCCAAAAGCAACTTCATCCCCCTTAGTGTCACTTCCCATCCCCCTCCCCCAGCCCCTGATAACCACTGACCCACTTCCTGTTTGTGGATGTGCCTGTTCTGGACATTTCACATAAATGGAATCACACACTGACCTTGTGTGTCTGGCTTCTCTCACTGAGTACCATGTGTTCAAGGTCCATGCACGTTGTGACGAGTGTCAGTGCCTCCCTTCTCACAGCCAAGCAACACTGGTGCGTGGATGGACACATGTATCCATTCATCTGTCAATGGACATTCTGGGTTGTCACCTTTGGGCCATTGTCAATAGTGCCTCCACAAATATTCATGTATTGTTTTTGTTTGAACACCTCTTTCAGTTTTCTGGGGTAGATATCTAGGAGCGGAATTCTGGGTCATGTGATAATTCTATGTTAAGCTCTTTGAGGAACCACCCAACCGTTTTTCATGACAACTGCCCCATTTTACATTCCCACAAGGGTTCTAGTTTCTCTGCATCCTCACCAGCACTGTTACACAATAGATTTTGAATTGGAATGTTGAGGGAGAAAGTCTCCAGTTGGACCCAAGGAGGTGAGGCCAGATAGATGATGTGGTTTTAGCTCCTGCCCCATTCTAGTGGAGACCTTAAAAGTTCCTCCAAAAACAAATCCTGAGACCTGGGGTGGGGGGCACTGGGCTCCAGGGGAGGGCCTGAGGTATCTGTGTGAATAGGAGAGGTGGCCACACCTAAGCTGAGCCTCTTGAAATGGGTGGGAGTGAACTAATTACTCAATTTAATGAGCTAGTCAATAGCGGCCAGATACTTTACAGAACCATGTCTTACTGGTAATTCATCTTGTTTTATGGTTGATGAGCCTGAGGCTCAGAAATGAAGTGCCTTACTCCAGCACCTACAGAGAGAATGAGGCTCAGCTGGGGTACAAGCTGGAAAGATAAGTCTGAGTCCACATGGAAGGGTTTTCTGGGTGGAAGGAACAGCTTGGGCCAAGGCTCAGAGACTTGAGATGGTGTGGTCGTTGGACAGTTAGCTGACTGACTGTAGCACTGGGCAAAGAGACAGGTGCAGAGATGATAGATGCTGAACTACAGAGGTCCCTTCATGACGAAGCACCCTCGCTGTGCCAGACCTTGTCCCCACCCCCAGGGCCCTCCATCAAAGCAAAGGTGGACAGAAGAAACAAAATTACCCATCTCTGCAAGAAAAGGTAATTCTAGAGCATGCTAAAAGTTGTGACCACAATGTGATGAGCAAATCTGGGACATTATTTTATGGTAGTGGGGATCCACAGAAGGGCTTTGAGCAGGGGAAGGGCATGATCAGATTGAGGTGCTAGGACACCTGGACTGACCTTCATTTTGGTAGGGTATAAATTAACACTCTGGAGGGTAATTTGGCAGGATAATGTTATCACAAAGCATTTATTAAACACTTTTATTTGCCAAACATTGTTTCAAGCCTGTGTCATCCAATACAGTAGGCACTAGCTACATGTGGCTATTAAAATTTAAATCAATTTTAATCACTATAAATTCACTTCCTCAGTCACACTGAGCCACATTTTAAGGGCTCAATAGTCACATGTCCATCACTGCAGAAAGTACTAGGCAGCACTGTTCTAGCCTGCCACCAACCACCCTGAGAGTATGTTCCATCAATAGCCTGACTTTATGAGTTAGTAAACTGAGGCCCAGAGAGGTTAAGTAACCTGCCTGAGGCTGCACAGCAGGAGTTGAACCTAGGCTTTCAGGCTGATCTCAACTGCTGCACCATTCTGCTTCCCTGTGCTGTGTAATAGCTGAAATTCAAATGCTATCTTGTAATTCACGTTATTATTTGTAATAGTCCAATTTAAGCTTTTACATTTAACTCTTAATTTGTTAAACATTTAGAACATGTATCCTTACAATACAGCAGTTCTAACTCTGAGTATCTCCATAGAGTGAACAGGGACGTGCTTGGAACGGCTGAGCTCTAGCTGTGGTGTAGGTGTTCATCCAGGGGGAATAGGCTCAATGGCATCCAGGGTGTATCGGTTAGCTATTGCTACATAACAAGTTACCTCCCCACTAATTTTAGCTTTTAAAACAATACACATTAATTATCTCACACAGTTTCTGTGTAATTCAGGAGTGACATAGTAGGGTGGTTCTGGCTTGGAGTCTCTCATGAGGTTACAGTCAAATGTCAGCTGGGGCTGCCTCATCTGAAGGCTGGACTGGGGTTCCATCTGGTTCCTTCATGTAGCTGTTGGTGAGGTCCCTCAGTTTCTTTCCATGTAGATCTCTTGAACCCTGCCTTTTGTGACTTGTCTCCTGGTCACACCCCATCACCTCTGCCTTATTCTATTTGTTAGAAACAAGTCACAGTTTAGCCCAAAATCACAGTGGGATTACACATGGGCATAAATACCAGGAGGTGGGACATTTGGGGCCACCTTGGAGCGTGGTCCCCAAAATGAGCATTCCCACGGTGGAATACCATGTGGCTGTTAGAGAATGAAATCATCCCCAGGTCACATTGTTAGATGAAAACAAGAGATGCAGAAAAATGCACACAGCAGGAAATAACGCATGGTGTGTGCGCATGTGCATGTGTGTGTGTTTTAAAAAGATACACATTCTCTCTGGGGCCATGTATATGGTTATAAGGATGAGAAGTATATTCGTCAGAATGATGAAGGGAGTGGCTTTGAGGAGTGAGGAGGGCCAGGAGGACACAGAGTTAAGTCTTGGCTTCAGTCTTTACAAGGTGAATATATTTAGGTATTATTTAGGAAATTAAGAATTCATTTTGAATACATTTTTAAATGATGAATGGAAAAGGCAGGTATAGGAGGTATTTTGGGGGAAAGTATCTACATTTAACACAACTACTGCACTGCCCTATGGAGAAGCTTGCATGGCAAAAGGGCCGACAGCCAGCTGGGAACCGAGACCTGCCAACAATCACAAACGTGGAAGTGGACCCTTTCCCAATCAGGCCTTCAGACAGAACCTCAGCCTGTGAAAAACCCTAGAGAACCCCGCTAAGCACCCCTGGATTCCTAACTCACAGACACTGTGAGATAGTAAATGTTTTAAACCATTAAGTTTTAAAATAAGTTATAATATTATGCAGAAATTATAACTAACACATCAGCAAAACCTGATTAACTGCAATGACAAAAGCTACAATGTACCTGGAATAAACCTCAGAAGAACCTGGAGGACAGGGTAACATTTTGTTGAAAGACATAAAAGAAAAACCAGACAAGTGGTGAACTGGACGATGGTAGTGCCCAGGACAGCTCATGATTTTAATCTCCCAGATGAACCTTGAATTTCTGCACAGTTCAGATCCCCACAGTAATTTCCATGGAACTGGACAAAGTGATTCTCAAATTCATCTGGATTGTAAGGGAAGCAAGACTGAAATGGACTAAAGGGGATGGCTGTTTATTGAGTACCTACTATGTGCCAGACCGGTTTCCAGTGCTTTATAAGTATTATCTCATTTAATTTCCCCAGCAGCCCTAGGAGGTAGGCTCTAATTTACAGATAGGGAAATACAGAAAGGCTGGCTGACTGGCTGCATAGTCTGCCCACTGAACCCCTTTACCATGCTACCCTCTGAAACACTGAGACACATTATGAAGCTATAGTAACTAAAATAGCATGCCATCAGTGCCTGCTGTATTTTTTTTACTTTTCTGTTCCCTAGAGCCCAGCACACAGTAGCTGTTTACTAAATTTCCTAAGAGCGTAATGGTTAAGTTTGGAAGAGGACTTCCCAGGATTTAAATTCTGGTTATTACATTTATCAGACCAGTGGTCGATCTCTCTGGGCTCAGTTACCCCTTCCCTCTAGAAAATGAAGCTATAGGGCATATGCTTCTGAGGATTGTTGTAGGAATGAATGACTTAATATTTCCAAATCCCGGAGTAAGCGCATCAGCAGTATTAGATTAATCCCCTTGAAAAGCAAAAAAAACATACTTTCCAGAGGCTTCGCCCCTCACCACCAGCAGGGGACAGCAGAGACCCACGCTTTCGTTCCGTATTGGAGAATTCGTTTAAAGTGCCTGAACCATTTATTGAGTACCCAATGTATGCCACGCGCTGCACAGCTAGATGAAGTTGTGAGGGGACCCCTCCGGCTCTCTCCTGAGACACAAAAGTACGCTGTGCAAATTTCTTACCTCGCCCAACCTCCCTTCTTTTCACCTCCCCTGCAGATTGAATGTGGTCCGAACACTCGCCTTCCCCCAACCCCGAAGTTCTCTGATGCTAAATTGGGGTGGAGAAACGCGTGATCTTTTAGGCGCAGGGAAAAGCCAGTGCCTAAAAAGTTGTAGAGGGAGGAATTACCCGGGTGCTAGTGAGAGAGCAGGGGGCCTTCAGCCTGGTTGGTCTAAAGGCTGCACAGGGGACAGAAGCAGGGCGCATGGTGATCAGAGATTGAAATAGGACCGGAGGCACAGGACAGAAACTGGCACTCTCACTTCGGGGTTCTTGAATTGATTAGCAATTCAAGGTTTGCATGCCCTCGTTCTTTCTCCAAGTTTCAGTTTCCTCGTCTGTAAAATGGGGCTCATGATATTAATAGTATGCACCGTCTAGGTCTGTTGAAACGAGCAGGGAGATTAATTAATGCACAGATAACAGTTTTATCATTATATTATGATAAGGCAAAACAGGACCTCCTCCTAAATCAGAAAAGTGAACTGTCGGTCATCTCTTATATTAGATTCGAGCAGCAACGAGTATTTATTGAGCGCCGCCGTGTGTCAGGAACTTTCTGTAGATACTAGAGACTGCAGGGAACAAAATGCAGTTCCCTGACCACGCCCTTAGCCCTCTCCCCGCCCCCATACCGTTCCCTCTTTTTCTCAAGCCTATCGGAACGAAATGAAGGGCATGATGTTATCTACGTATTCATGAGGCTATCAACCAATCCACAGTCTGAAATCGGGCTTGTCTTCCGAGTTTGAGTGAATGCAACGTCAGGGGCGACGCATTCAGCAATCCTTAAAGGCGCAGTAACCTTCTATAGAGAAGGGAGTTTAGAACCAACTTAAAGCAACACACCTGCCTCACTTTGGGGGTATGTACAGTTCAGGTTGGAGTGTGCGAGGCATAAAAACCAGCTCGGACCAATGGCAATAAAATAGCTTTGCCATTCTGAGTGAAAGTCCAGGGGGTACATTTTGAGCTCTCACTCCCCACCAGCTGGGGTGCGGGATGCTGTGTAGAGATACAGGTTCAGCACTGGGGGTCGCGGACAGCTCCAGGATCTGGCTGTTCGGCCAGTAGGTGGGTGGGTGGGTGGGTGTGTAGGCGATTCCGAGGGTAGGATCCAGAAGGAACCCCAGTCTTCCCACGGGGACAAGGGCCTTAATCTTTCTCTGCCTGCCTGCCCCCATCAAAGCCTCCAATGAACCCAGCCCTAAATCTATGAACCCACGTGACATCTCCAAGCCATATTCCTCAGGTCAAAACTGTTCTTGGTCTCCACTCCTGCTCCTCCCCATTGTCTCCATCTCAGCAGAAGACAGTCCCATCCTTCCAGGTGCTGGGGCCAAACACTGTGCTCTTACCCTTGACTCCATTCTTTCTTGCTCACTCCATATCCAATCTATTAGCAAGTCCTGTCTTCTCTGCCCTCAGAATTCTATCCTGAATCTGCCCACTCTCCTCATCCTCTGCCTCCACCTGGTCCAAGCCTATTCTCTCCCACTTGGACCTGAGCAGTCCTCCACCCTGGTCCCCAGGCTGGCACCCTTGCAACACCTTTGGTCTATCATCCCGCAGCAGCCACAAGAGCAACCTTCTCCCCTTGGCCCACAGCAAGGGCTCCCACCTCCCTTCAGGTCAAAGCTCAAGTCCTCCCCTTGGCCCACAAGGCCCTGCACAACTGTCCCTCATCCCCTCTTTGACCTCACCTCCTTCCTCTCTCTCCTTTGCTCACTGTGCTTCAGCCACACAGGCCTCCTAGATGTTCCTCTAACATGCCAGGAATGGTTCTGCCTCAGGACCTTTTCATAACTGTGCCCTTTGCCTGGAATCTTCTCCCCCTAGATACTCACCTGCAAACTTATTCTCACTTCCTTCTCACTCACAGGGGTGAGTGAGGTGGAAGAAGTTAATGGGGGGCTAACTGTACAGGTGTCACAGGCCCCAGAGATGCAGTGAGGATGTTAGTGTGTATCCCAAAGGTAGTAGGGAGCCATGGGAGGGTTTTACATGGGGAAAAGGTAAAACCATCACATCTGCATTTTTAAGTCTTCCCCTTGGCTGTTGTGTGGAGAACATGCTGCCATGGAGACTAGGAAAAAAGAAGAGGCTTTGTGCCAAGTTCCAGGCAAACAAGGGTGTGGCTTAGATGAGGCCAGGGCCCCAAAGAATTCCCCCAGAATTTGTCACCTTTGTCATTTAAACCTGAATGTATATTATTACCTATCTAAGGTCGGTTTTCCCCAGCATACTGTCAGTTTCCTGAGGAAAAGATTGGGGTCTGCTTTGGTTTCTGCTATGTTCCCCCAAAGCTCAATACAGGACCTGGAATACAGAAGGTGGTCAATAAAAGTTGATGGAAGGACAGATGGGTGAGTGGGTGGGTGGGTGGATGGATGGATGAATATCTCATGCTCAAAGCCCTGGCTGGGAGACATCTGACATCACATTGGATCTCACACCAAAGCTACAAAGAGTGTCATTGGACCTATTGTATAGATGGGGAAGTTGAGGCTCAAAGAGGAGGAGGGACTTGCTTTGAACAAACCCAGACCATGGTGAGAGAGTCCTCTAGTGATCATGAAAGATATTTCCAAGGGGAGGTGGCATTTGGGTGGGGGTTGGAAAGGTGAGGATGAAGGTCAAGGGTCAGAGCAGGTAACTCCTGGCTACAGGAAAGAGGTGACCTAAGTCAAGTTGTACAATTGCAGGAAGATGAAATCCAGCTGGAAACCCAATGGGCAGAATGTGTGGGGCTTGAGGGGCAGGGAGACAGTCTGACCTGGGAAGCTCTCTCTGATGCAGAGAAGAGCGCTGTGGGCTGCCAACCCCCGTGACATCTGCCTGGGTGCCTGCCCTGGGGTCAGCCACGCGCCTCTTGAGTGTGGGTGAAACCTGGGACTTGCTCTAACTAGTAGAATTTGGCAAAGGTGATGATGTCACTCCCATGGCTAGTATACTTTTCCCTCCTTTGTTTTTTTTCACTTGTGGTAAAATACACAAAACATAAAATTTATCACTTTCATCATTTTTAGACATACAGCTTAATGGTATTGAAGTACATTCACATAATTTATAATATAAGCTTGTATAGTATGCAATATAAATAATATAAAATGCTATAATATAAGCATTTACATGATTTATAAAATATAAATATTATTAAAAGCTATAATTTTTCTCCTAAACACTCTCTTAGCTGCATCTCACAAAGTTTGATAGGTTGCATTTTCACTTTCATTGAATTCAAAGTATTTTCTCAGGTCTCTTAAAAATTTCTGTTTTGATCCAGGTTATTAGGAAGTATGCTGTTTGGGGAAAGCCAGGATGGCTCAGTGGGTTAAGTGCTCACTTTGCAGCCCCAGGGACTGAGGATCGAATCCCGGCCCCGGCCTGTGCAGCCCCATATGCTGAACTGAGGTGTGCTTCCCATGCGGGAGGCCCCCAGTTCGGTTCTTGCCCCCTGGTTTGGTCTCTGGCTCGAAGGGGCATGCCTCCCATGCAGGAGGCCCCCAGCCCAGTTCCCGCCCTGTGCGGCCCCTGCCCACCTGTGTGGAACAAAATCATGTCGAGAACTGATGATGTACAACTATGGAGACTGCTCTGGGCCCTCCCCCTTCTCTCTGTCTCTCTCTGTCTCTGTCAAAAACAATGAAATAAATCTTTAAAATAAAGTATGTTGTTTAATTTCCAAATATTTGGAGATTGTTTTTAACTATCTTTTTGTAATTAATACCTCATTTAACGTTGCTATGGTCAGAGAACATAATTTGGATGATGTGAATTTTCTTAAATTTATTAAGGTTCATTTTATGGACTATCTCAGTGACTATGATTAAAGAATATGTTCTATCTTGGTTATGTTCTATGGTAACTTGAAAAGGAGATATACTCTACTGTTGTTGGATGGAATGTTCTAGAACTGTTATTTCAAGTTGGTTAGTAGTGTTATTTAGGTTTTCTATCTTCTTGCAAATTTTCTGTTTATTTTTTTCCATTAATTGCTGAGAGAATAGTGTTGGAGTCTCCAACTATAATTGTAGATTTGCCAGTTTCTCTTTTAAGCTCTATCCATGCTGGCTTCATGTATTGGATTGTGTGTGACTGGATTGTATGTCATTAGATGCATACATATTCAGGGCTGGTGAATTGACCCCTTTATCATTATATGTCTCTTGCTATGATGTCTTCTTTGTCTGCTTTAAATGTATCCACTCTTCCACTCTGGCAATGTTTTATTTTGTTTTTTTAAGATTTATTTTAGGGGATGCCAGGATGGCTCAGTGGGTTGAGTGCTTGTCTTGCAACCCTGGGGTCCAACAATCAAATTTCCTCGCCAGCCTGTGCAGACCTACATGCTGAACTGGGGTGTGCCCCCCGTTCAGTTCTCTCCAAGGCAAACCTTCCGTGCCAGAGGCCCCTGGCCCGTTCGTGCCCTGCAAAGCCCCGCGCCCACCTGTAGAATGAAACTATGTAGAAAACTAATGACGTGCAACTATGGAGACTGCTCTGGGCCCTCCCCCTTCTCTCTGTCTCTCTCTGTCTGTCACTCTGTCTGTCTATCTCTCTCTGTCAAAAACAATAAAAATCAATCTCTTTTTAAAGATTTATTTTTATTGTTTGAGAGGAGAAAGAGAGAGAAGGAGAGAAGGGGGAGGGCCCAGAGCAGTCTCTATAGTTGTACATCATTGGCTGTGACATGGTTTCATTCCACACAGGTGGATGTGGGGCTGCCAGGGGTGGGAACTAAACCAGGGGTCTCTTGCATGGGAAGTGAGAACCTTTGCTATTGAACTACCCCAGTGGTTACCAGTTGTGCCGAAGTTTAGCATATGGGTTTGCACAGGTCGGGGCCAGGATTCGATCTCTGGACCTTGCAGTTGCAAGGCAAGTGCTCAATCTACTGAGCTGTCCTGGCATTTCCTCCAGAAGTTTTTTAATTTGTGTTTTGTTGGTAGATTTTCCCCATCCTTTTACTTTTAAGTTATCTATATCTTTATATCTAAAATGGTTATCTTGCTAATTTTATGAATTTTCTGTGTTTTTGTTTGCTGAAAAGGCCTTAGTTTCTCCTTTCAAATGCCATTTTCACTGGGTATAAAATTCTGGGTTCAGAGTCTTTTCTTACTTGCATTTTGAAGATGTCACTCCATCATCTCCTTGCTTACACAGTTTCAGGTGAGAAGTCTGCTGTTATTCTTGCCTCTATTCTCTGCATGCAACATGTCTGGGTTTTGTTCTTGGTTTTGTTTGTTTGTTTTTTTCTGCCCCTTGCCTGCCTTCAAGAAAAATTAAAGTTATCTCTTTCTCTTTAATTTTCTGCATTTTGAATATGCTATGTCTGAGTACATGTTTGGGGGGATATTTGATCCATTTGATATTTTCTGAGCTAGGATCTGTGATTTGATGTCTTTAATTTGGAAAATTTATTGGCTGTTGTCTCTTAAAATATTCTTCTGCTTTCTTCACTTTCTTCTCCTTTCTGGGATTCTGATTACATGTGTTAGATCATTTACGCTTGTCCCACAGACCATGGTTGCTCCTAACCTATCTGTGGCACCTCTCCAATTTTCAACTATCTTTTTAATAAAGAGAGCAGCATTTAGGCTTGGTCTCCAGATAGAGTTGAATAAGATTGAGGAGATTCTTTTGTTCTTTTAAGATTTATTTTATTGTTTGAGAGAAGGTGAGGGGGGCTGGGCAGAGCAGTCTCCATAGTTGTACATCATTAGTTGTGACAGTTTTATTCCACACAGGTGGACATGGGGCTGCATGGGGCGGGAACTGAACTGGGGGCCTCCTGCATGGAAGATAAGAACTAAAGTTCAGCATGTGGGTTTGCACAGGCAGGGGTCAGGATTCAATCCCCGGACCTCACAGTTGCAAGGCAAGTGTTCAACTTGTTGAACTATCCTGGCCTCCCTGAGGGGATTCTTATTGCATTTATCTTTAGAGTTGACCTTGATTTGTGGCAGCCTATAACAGTGAGTTGTACCTTTTAACTATATCTGTCTTTTTATATACATGGTTTGATTAAAAGAAAAAATTTCTGTTATACTTGGATAGACACAATGTGGAGGGTCGTCTGTGAGGGACAGAGGTTGAAATATGCTTCCTTATCTAGCCTCCTCACTTTGCAGCTGGGGAAATTGAGGCACAGAGTGGACTTGAGCCCTGTCCTTGGTATTGGAGGATGGAAAGTGGGGGAGGAGCTGAGGGGGCCTAACAGAGATCTAGGCCCTGGCCCAGCTCCGCTGCTGCTGAAGGTTTGGTCATTGGACTCGCCCTTAGAGACCTCAGTTTCCTTGACTGGGAAATGTAACTGCTTACACAGGCCTCTCGGAGTGAAGTGTAGGGGTGTGACCCGAAAGCTCCACAACCTGCTCCATTAGATAGGGTAAGGCCAGGTGTCTTGGCCTTTCTTGTTCTGTTTCTGTGTAGATCTGTCTTTCTCTGTCTCAATTTGCCTCTTTGTCTTTTCTTGCCTCTATTTCTCTGTCTCCTTCTCACCCTCTCTATATCTCTCTGTCCCTCTGTGTCTGTCTTTATCTCTGTACAAGTTTGTCTATCTCTCTCTTCTATGTATGTCTCTCTTTCCTTCTTTCCGTCTCCCTCTCATTCGTTCTCTTTCTCTGTTTCTCTGTCTTTTTTCTCTGTGTGCAGTTTCTCTCTCTATTTCTTTCTTTCTGTGTCTCTGTCTCCTTCCTCCCTCTGTTCCCCCTCTCCCTCTGCTCTGTCTCTGTCAAGTTTTTTCACTCCTTGTCTCTGTCTCTTTCTGCATAGTCTCCTATCTCCCTTTCTGCCCCTCTCCTCCTCCCTCCCTTCCCCTCTCTTTCCCTCCCTTCATTCCCGTTTGAAGGCTGCCTCCCACATCTGCCTTCCCCCAGGCCCGGGATCTGACCCTCCGTCTGAATGCCTCACTCCAACCACACATCTGTGGGGTAATTGTCTCCTAGACCACAAGGTACTGAGGCAAATTATAGTTACGAGGCGGGGGACTCCGTGTGGGCGAACCGCGTCCGCTGGGCTGGGCTCTGCTGGCCTCAGCTGGGTGAGATGGCTGAGGCGTGGCCCCATTCAGGCCATGGAAACCATGCCCAGCCCCTTGCCCTTCCCTACCCCCCTTGCCAGACCTGCATCTTTGGTGCCAAGATGTAAATGCCTTTTGTGAAAGTCAGCAGGAAATGCCAATGTTTGCAAAACCCAGGACCTGTTATTCATTCATTCGTTCAATCATTCAACAGACATTATTCTGTGCCAGGCACCGTTCCGGCACCGAGGCCAACGTGGTGAACAAGACAGACAAAAGCTGACACTCCACCAGGGGCCACAGGCAAGAAATAAATAATAGTGATAAAGAAAAATAAAGCTGGAGGGGGTGAAAGTTATAGAGGAGGGGAAAAATTTTTAAACAGAGTCAGAGAGGGCTTTCAAAGGAGGTGACATCTGTGGATGAGACCTATCAGAGGTCAGGGAGGGAGCTGGGTGAATATTCAGCTCTCCCACATCCCTGGGGTGAGCTCTACTTTCTGTGTGTCTCTGGGCTCCTGACTAAATGTCTCTGAGATTCAGTTTCTCTGTCTGTAGAAGAGGAACAATCAAAGAACTGATGGCACATATAGCTCTTGGGAAGGTTGGGTGTGAGTGTGACTGCACACTAATAGGTGATCAACAGTTGCTGTTAAGAACATTCTAATGAGCAGTTCTAATCCACATGCTTGCCCTTGGTGATCCTTGGGTCCTACTGTAGGCATAGCCCTGTCCTGGGTGATCAGAAGTCTCAGTGAGGGCGCAGACCTGGTGCCTGTCCTTCAGGAGTCCCTGTGCGCTCAGGCCTGGGAGGGTGTGGGGCGCACAGCTGTCTTTCTATCAAGGAAAGCCTGGCTGAGAACCCAGGCCTCATGGGGTGGGAGTTAGTGTGTGACCCAGAGCGTGGGTGGGCTGTGTCTGGATCTCTCTCTCTAGGTCTCTCACTGCCCCTCTACTCTCTCTGTCTCTCCATCTCTATCTTTCTTTGTATCCACATCTCTGTATCCCTTTGTCTCTGTCTAATTCTCTTACCTTGGGGGTAGGTTGGGAATGTTGGACTGGGTTTTGAAGGATGTATAGTAGTTCCCAGGTGATGAAAGAGGAAGAATGTGCCGGGGGTACAAGGGGAAACCAGCCCCAGTCCCAATGGGGACCTTAAGCCAGAGACACTGGGATCATGAAGGGCTGCAAGCAGGGGAAAGAGACAGAGCCTAGCTTTAGGCAGATTCCTCCAGGTTGTTGGGCGACAGTGGAGAGGGGGCAAGCCCGGGGCAGACACATTCCCAGTGTGCCGCCCTGTTTTCACCCGATTCCCCAGGTGTAAGCCTCGGTCCCCGTTCACCCACTCCCTCTGTCCATTCATAACCCATAGCCTGCACGGTCACATGCAAAAACACAGGCCAAATGCTTTCCAGCCGGACCCAGTCATGGCCCTTCAGAGCTCACAGACAGCCTGGAAAGTTCGTCCTGCTGTCTATCTTCAATCCCTCCTGCTTCCAGTGTGGGGCTAGGACATCTGACCCACATGGAGCCGTGACCAGCCCCTTCTCCTTTAGCTTGGACATGCATTCAGGGCTCCATACATGCACAGTGATGATTAGATCATGAAAACAAAAGCATCCCCTGGCTTGCCTCTGTTCAGAGGTTGGGAGAAGGAAGGACAAAAATGAAGTCATGACAATTACATCCCCTTCTGTGGACTTTTGCATTTTCTCTCATCCTACCCACCCCCAACCCCTTCACTGTTTTTGGTCATTATCTGCCATTTTTAAGATAGGGAGAATGGGGAAGCTGGGGTGGCTTAGCAGGTTAAGCGCTCGCTTTGCAGCCCTGGGGACCGAGGATCAAATCCTGGCCCCAGCCCATGTGGACCCATATGCTGAACGGGTGTGCTTCCCATGCAGGAGGCCCCCAGCTCAGTTCCCACCATGCATGGCCCCCACCCACTGGTGTGGAATGAAACTATGTTGAAAACTATGATGACGTACAACTATGGAGACTGCTCTGGGCCCTCCCCCTTCTCTCTGTCTCTGTCAAAACAATATGTTTTCTAAAAAAAAAACAACAGGGAGAATGAAGCCCAGACAGGCACAACGACTTGTCCAAGATCACACAGCTAGAACCCAAGACCCCATCTCTTTCCAATCCAGGGCCCTTGCCTCCCACCCTCTTTGAACACTGTGAGTTCCTCTCACCTCTCAGAACATCCCACCCACTGTCCCATGGCTTCAGGGTCAGCGGGGATGAATGCGGCCTCAGGGCACGTTCACAGAGCTTTCTGCAGGAGTGTCTGGGTCAGGGTGCTTGCTGCACACACCTCAGCTTCCTTGGGCCCGGGGCTTTCTTCATGGATGGAGTTGATTGGGAGGCAAATAAGCGGGGGTGGGGTGGGGGCAGATGAGACGAGGCGCACTCCTTCTGGGGCTGGAGGGGGCGGTATCCCCAGTTTCATTCATAGCTCCATGGTTTGGTATGATCGTGCTGCCTGCTACCGCATGCATGCGCTCTCACTCTCTCACAGAGACGGCCTGCAACAGCCCCCTCCGGCTGTGGGTGGCCACTTGCAGGAGACTGGTAGCCTGCTGTGTCTCAGCTTAACGTCTTCAGCCCTGCCTCTCTCTCTCTCCCTCTAAGTCTATGATCTCCAGCGCTGAGCATCCTCGGCATCCTCTTTTGACTCCTGGAAAGAAGCCCCCTTGCCCAAGACCATGGAAGCTGGACTGCTGCCCCCTACTCCGCCGGCCCAGCCCACACTCTTGGCTGAATAAAGTGCTGTGGGGCCGCCCTCGCCCTCCGTTTGAGCATGGAGGTGCCCGGGCCCCCAGTGTCCAGCAAGCCAGGAGAGACCTCGGTCAAATGGCAACTTTGCTACGACATGACGGCCAAAATGTGGTGGATGGTGAGTGGGGAGATCCCTGCCGGCACCCGGGTGGGGGCAGGAGGGGACAGGGGGTAGCAAGGGAGCCTCTCCAATGCTTGGACACTTGAGCATTGGTGCTGGGGCAGCAGGCGGGTTGGTGGCAGTGGCCACCCCACCCTGGGCATTTGAAAAATGAGAAAGGTTGTCAGAAGTGGGGTAATGGAGACCAGACAATGGACATAAAAGCTACTCCTGTGTCTTGCACCTGGAAGTGTGTCTGAGATTCCCCAGATTTCGGGTCCGAGTGCGGTTTCATGGCCCAGCAGGCGTCACGGGCTGCCGTTCTCTTGGAAGGCTGGCAGTGAGCTAGCTGGACCTGCAGCCCTGGCAATGGCATAGCCATGACTCCTATGGCCCCAGGGACTGAAATGGAAACTTCTGAGTGAGGTGAGGTCTCGGGGATCCAGAGGAGTGCTGGGGAACACCCCAGCTAACTGGCCAGGAGATGGGTAGCTCAGGGTCTGAGCCACTGGGAGACCCTGGATGTTTCTGTGCCCCTGAACCTGGGGAGGGAGTGGGCGTCCAGCAGCATCCACCCTTAAGACTGAGCACCCTTCCAGAAGCTCCCGGACCCAGCTTGATGGGGCGAGAAGCCAGAAGCAGGGCAATCCAAGGAAACTGGGACTGGAAGTACAGTGTCCGAATCCCTCAGGCCAGCATGAGGCCACTAGGCTAAGGCACTGTTGTCTGCCCTGCTGTCCGTCCATCCATCCATCCATCCATCCATCCATCCATCCATCCATCCAGGAGCTGGCCTATTAGCCATATGGAACTCCAAAACCCTCTATCAACATAGTTCTAGACCACACAGCCCCAGGTTTGAGCTGGGTGGGCTGTGTGACCTTCGGCCAGTGGCTTACCCTCTCTGGCCCTTAGATTTCCCTACCAGGGAAGTGGTGTGGGGCCTGGACTGAGCTTCATGGCCAGTGCTCTGTGAGTTCCCGAGAAGAGTTGGGCCTCCTCATGAGAGACAGCACCTCACGACCTGCTGCGACCCCTTGCAGCTGCCGCCTCTCAGGTTCGTCTGACACGGGCACTTTGGGGACAGTGGCAGTAGTGCCGTCCAGTCTCAGAGTACCGAGGTCTCAGGGTCCATGAGGACAGAGGTTTCCCCTTTTCCCTGGGGAGCATCATGCCCTGGTTGCATTTTTCATTCTTCATTCAGCCAGCATTTATTGAATTCCTACTGTGTCTCCTGTTGTCATGCTGGGGACACAGCCGTGACCCAGACAAAGATCCCTGTCCTCTTGGGGCTGATGTTCCAGTGGGAGAGACAGAAAGTCAAGTATTAATGTACAAACTAGGAGTTAGTTACGCTGTGGAAGGGGTTATAAGGAGCTGTGACTTTGAGACTAGGTGACCTGGGTGAGCTTCGCTGAGGAGGTGACATGTGATCTGAAAGCTGGCAGATGACAGACTCTATTAGAAGAGAAGAGCAAAGAGTGAGCCGGGCAGAGAGCACAGGTCATGCACCGGTCCTGAGGCACGGCTGTGCCGGCTGTGCTTGGAGGAACAGTGAGGAGGTCTGTGTGCCTGGAGCAGAGTGAGTGAGGGGGAGACAGGGAGGAGGGGAGGGCAGGGAGCCCAGGGGGCAGCTCGTGGGCACGGGGACTCGTGGGCACGGGGACTTGGGATTTTACCCCAGTGGAGTGGGAGCCCTGGAGGGCTGTGGGCAGAGAAGGGACAGGACCTGTTTGACACGTTTTCAAGCTGCCGCGGGCTTCTGCGGGGAGCTGACTTGGATCTGACTCAGCAGCCAGAGACCAGGGAGAGGCTGGGGCAGCATCCAGGCCAGTGAGGATGGGGGCCTGGAGGTGGAGAAGGGGCTGGTTTTCAGACGAACAACGAACAACGGCAGAGACTTGGCATATCAATTGGAAACTCAGATAACAGAGTGACTTGCTCAAAGTCACATGGCAAGTGAAGGGCAGAGCTGGCAATGGGAGAAGAGGCCTAGGGCCCGAGGTCAGAGGTGAGCGTAGTGATTCCCCATCCCCTATCTCCCGCATCCTGGGAGACTCAAGCAGAACTGGCAGTTGGCAAAAAGGAGAACGTTTCTGTGCAAATGTGAGGTCTTATCAATAGAGGTAGAAACCCCAGTACAGCGGAGTTTATGGACCCACTCATCAGCCATGGGCCAGTGTCAGACTCCGGTAAATCCGGAAGTGGAAAAGGGATGGACCTCAGCAGCCTGCAGGGAAAGATTGAGAAACTCAGGGCTTCAGCCCAAGAAAGATGCCTGGGAGAATTTGGTTCAATTGGCCATGTTCCTCCTGACTTTTCTCTGGGCTCAGCTTCCAGTTGGGTCATCTGGGTTGTTCACGGAGGATCAGCCCCAGCCCCACCCACAAAGAGGCCCCAGCTGCAAGAGCTGAGACAGCCAGACCCAAGACAAGTTCCAAGTCTCCCCAGCAGGGATGCCCTTGGGTATAGGGGACCAAAGAGGGCGGCGGGAGGGAGGGGGTGCAGCCCCAGGGCGGAGCTCTGCCTCTGCAGGGTCAGTTCAACTTCTGGAAGGACTTTCTCCTAACTGAGAGGTAGTGAGGCATCCACCACTGGAGGCATCCAAGCCCCAACTGGTGGCAACTGCTTTCTCTCAAGTAGAGTGGACCAAGCAATTCTGAAAAGGTCACCTTATGCTCAGAGCGTCAAGGATTCCCCGGGGGCGAGGGGTCCAGACAGAATGTAAAATGGGGGCTGGCTGGAGGGGAGAGAGTAGGCATCAGAGATTCTCGCTTGGGCCCTGAAACCCCTGACAGTCTCCAGGCCTCCCATAGCCACAGGAGCCACAAGACCTCCAGGGCCCTCACAAATATTTCCACTTGGACTTCTCTTACAATCAGAAGAAAGCAGTGGCTACGATGTGCTGGATATACAGAACTGATCCAGCTTGGATCATATTCATCTGTATGCCAGCGCAGCCTTAAAAGGTAATGGTTAATCATTTTGTTTTCACAGAGGAAGGCAAAACGCCGGGTTCTCAAAAGTCATCGTGCAGCTAAGTTCATTCAGCTTCTGTTCATTCGAAGGACGAAGCTGTCTCAGCACCTCTGTGTCTCAGTTTCCTCATCTGTAAAATGGGGGCTCCTGAATAGCAGAGCTTCCCCTCCCCAAAGGGATTTTTGTGGGAAACCCAATGAGCAGATGACTGTGGAGGTGTCTTGCGATCTGTTAGGGGCTGTGCCCAGCTGGGGAACTGTGCAATAGTCACGCAGCTAAAGCAGGCGAGATTGTGGTTAGAGTCCAGGAGGACTTCCGTGGTTGCTCCATCTATTCCATGAGTGCCTGTTACTTGCTGTGGTGAACCAGGCAGACCCAGCCCTGCCCTTCCTGGGCTCACAGCCCAGTGAGGAGAGCAGTAAAAAAGAAAATGAATAATTGCATGAAATAACTTCCCATTGAAAGAAAGGCTGCAGAGGCTTTAGAGAGGGTGAAGCTGGTGGGCATGGAAGGCCTCTCTGAGGAGGTGACATTGCCGCCTGAGTGATCTCAATGGACCAAAGGTCTGGGGACAGAGAACAGCATGTGCAAAGGCCACGGGGCAGGATTGTGCATGGCATGTTGGAGGAACCATGAGGAGGCCCATGTGGCTGGAGCAGAGGGAGGGAGGATGTAAAGGCAGAGCGGGGACAGGGGCAGGTCGGGCAGGGCCTTGTGGAATATGGGGAACACTTGGGTTTTATTCGAGGGGCACTAGGGAACCCTGGGAGGGCTGTAAGCAGGGGCGGGCCTCCCCCATCTGCAAGAACAGGTCCCTGGACCCGTCTGTGAGTGCCACCCACTGTCTCTCCTGCCTGGTGCCAGGCACTGGAGTGGGGGGTCGGGGAGGGCGCAGTCTCCCCAGCCCCCAGCCCACGCCCAACCGGCCGCCGCCCACTCTGCCCACATCTGAGGCACTGAGGAGCCGGACAGTCTGCTGCAAACCACGGAATGTTTCCCGGAGCGCCGGCCGGGAATGTCGGCGGGGAGGAGGGGAAGGGCGGGGAGCCCCAAGAGGAGAGTCGGGGAGACACAGAAAGCTGGGCTGGGCCAGGGGGTGGGCCCAGGCAGCACCACACACCAACGTGACATTATTGTCACCATGATGCCCCCGCTCCACAGATGTGGAAATTGAGGCAGGGTGGTGGATGGATTTGTCCACAGAGCTGGGGAGAGGCAACGCTGGAATTTGAACCCAGACCACCTGGCTGCAGAACTTGGAGTGCAACCACTAGCCCACAGTAAAGGAGTCAGTGCAATTTGTTCAGTGAACAAATGAATGAATAGATGAGTGAATGGATGATGTGAGTGAACAGAGTCAGCAAACACTGGCGAGCTCAGCCTCCCGTTTCAGCCTGACACAAGCTGGAACTCTGATGGCACCTATCTGGCACCTATTCTCTAGTTGCTGGCACTTCTCCTACCTTCTAGAAGTTCTTCCTCAGACCTGACCTTAGCTTCTCCTCAATCCTTTTTTCTCCAGGGCAGACAAACATAGGGTGTGCAGACCCTTCCCGGGGAGCTCCTGAGAAGGGCAGAATCGGGCTGTTGTTCATTCCAGAAGTCACCCAATAAAGGAAATCCCAGGCTCAGAGAGGGACAGCACATTTCCCAAGGTCACACAGCAAATAGCTATAAACTTCTAGCCCTGAACTGAGACCTCAGATAATAGCCAATTGGAGTCACAGCCACGTTATATTTCATTCTGTCCCTCCAACAAGCCTGTGAAGGAACTGTTGTTATCACCATCTTATGGATGGGAAAACAGGTCCAGAGAGAGGCAGTCACTGTACGAGGTGGCACGTTAACGTGATGGCTCAGAGCTCATCCCGTGGATCAGAGGAAGCAGGAATATCAGCGCCTAGCTTTGTCAGCTGTAAGTGGATGCGATTCTGGGAGGTTGCATCACCCAGGAGGTGTGGGTTGCACCCTAGTGTCACACTAAGTGCTTATGAGCTTCATGAAACACACTTCCATCCAACTTTGCACATGGTGGCCTTGCAAGCCTCCGAGGGCCTCAAGGGCAAAGCCAGCCGATGGCAGGGGGTGGGGGTGGGGGGGTGCTCCTGGTCCTTTGATAGAAAGTCATGAGCAGGGAGCACCCTCTGGATGAGGGCTTCCTGGAGAAGGTGGCATTTGGGCTGGGCCTGGAAGGGTGCTAATTCAGGCTTCCAGCACAAGATGACAAGGCGGGCACTCCTGGCAGAAGGAACTGCTCGAGGTGAGCTGCTGGGAATGTGCTGGGTGTGACAGTGACAATAGGGAGGAGGTGACAGAGGTGTGCCACGTGGGACCATGACGGTCCTTGACTGCCAGGCTGTCGAGCAGAGGCCTTCTCCTCCAGGCAAGAGGGAGTCAGCTGTAGGAAGCACTGGAGCAGGGAGGACAGGGGCAGGTCTAAGGTAGGTGTGAGAGCTTGAATGGGGGCCAGGAAATGGGAGCCGTGACCTACATCAAAAGAAAGCAGACCTGAGCCAAGACCACGTGGGTCAAGGAGAGACCCCAAGGGACAGTGAGCGGAATATGGTGACTGACAGGTTGTGTGGAGTGAGGGGGAAGGAGTGAGGCCACATGCTTGCATCCCTGCCCAAGGGATGGGGAGCAATGGTGGAACTGTCCCCGATACAGGAGCAGGGGAGGAGGAAGATTTTGAATCCAGGGCCCCTGGGGGGATGTTCTGTGGGGACGCTGAGTAGATGTGAAGAAGACTTCTGGGCCTCAAACAGTGCCTGACAACTCTATGTGATCAGTAACTGCCTGTCAGTGGAATGGAGGGAGGAATAGGTGCAGAGAGAGAGGGGTGGAGGGAGGGAGAGAGGGAGGGATGGATGGATGGATGGATGGATACATGGATGAATGAGGGGTTGGATGGATAAATAAATGGATGGATGGATGGATGAGGGGATGGATGGGTAGATAAATGGATGGATGGATGGATGAGGGGATGGATGGATAGATAAATGGATGGATGGATGATGGATGAACAATTGGCTGCTTGAATGGATGGATGGGTGGGTAGAAGCTGAAGACAGAAGAGCTTGCTCTGAGTGTGAAGGGCAAGGGCCACAGCACAGCCCCAGGAGCCCCGCTTCAGGGCCAGGTATGGGCGATTTGGAGGCCCCAGAAACCATGCCAGTTGCCCCTATACCTCTTTCAGTGAGGCCTCCCCACCCAAGTGTTTCCTCTGCCCTCTATCCCCATAAACAGCATTGGGACTTAATGTTCTTCTCCACACACACATGGCTCAGCTCTGGGGGGGTCCACCGCAGACAAATCAGTGGAAAATTAAAATAGTGCCTGTGTGCTGGTGATCGGCAGCTTCAGCTGGGGCACTTAATGACCCCTTTCTGGGGATTGTTACCAGCTGGAGGTGTCTGAGGAAGGGGGTCAGTGCTGAGCCACCCAATCTTCAAGGGGGCGGGGGCTGGAAACAGTGCTGCTCGGGGGAGGGGGAGAGCCACATGGTGGTCATCATGACGGGGAGGGTCCGGGGAAAAGACGACCCTGGGCTCTGCATGGATCCCCCTGGGCCCCTGCATTCCTGTGGGTTCTCTCTCAGGTCCTTTGCTCATGCAATTTCTCCTGCTGGGAGTGTTCTTTCTCCTCCAGTTTGCCTGGGTAGGCCATCTTTTAGGTCTCAGCTCCATTGTCATGACCTCCAGGAAGCCCTCCCAGAATGTCAACTCCTCTGGTCACTTACTCAGAGGCATCTGCCCTGTCCACTCATATCTACAATCTTAACTTTCTGGATACTCAGGGATTAAGAACAAGAATCCCACTTTGCCACTCACCAGTTGTGTGTCCTTGAGCAAGTCACTTTCTCTCTCTGTGCCTCATTTTTCTCATCTGTAAAAGAGGGATAATAATAATAATAATAATTCCTTCCTCATGGGGCTGTTGGAGGGATTTAGTGAACTATTCAGGGCACACTGGTATTTACTGAACATTTACTTTGTGACAGGCATAGTAATAGGACTGTTTAGTCACCAAATGCTTGCAACCCCATTTTAGGGGTGAGGTCATTGAGGCCTCCATAAGTTAGATAAATTGACCTGATAGATAGTATCATTGTGTTCCTGGACCAGTAAAATTCCTTTGGCCCTGGTCCTCAGCTCCCACCCGTCACCACAGTCTGTTCTCCCTGTAGCCACCAGAGGGCGCCTGTGAGCACCTGAGTCAGGTCTTCCCCTCCTCAGCCCACAGCCCTCCAAGGGTCCCACCTCCCTTGGGGTAGGTAAAAGCCCACGTCCTCCCCGGGCCCAAAAGGCCCTGCTCGACCTGCCCCACTCATATGAGGTCCCTGGAGGAGTCAGATTCAGAAACAGAAATCAGAATGGTAGGTGCCAGGGGCTGCGGATTTACTGTTTAATGAGGACAGAGTGTCTGTTTGGGAAGATGAGAAAGTTCTGGAAATGGATGGTAGGGATGGTTGTACAATATGGATGTGCTTAATGCCACTGAACCATACACTTAAGAATGGTTGAGATGGTAAATTATAAGTTATATATATTTAATCACAATTAAAAAATAAAACTGTGGTGCACCCATGCAGTGGACCACTGCATCCATGAACAGGTTTGCGTTTTAGCATCATGGGAACGCTGTGATTAATCATGTGACGATGTTCTGATGAGGGCAAACCACCTGTAAGAGAAACCGTGACAGAGGCTGCGATGTGCACTAGTGCCGCTAGAGGGCAGCACGTGACTGGGAGACCAGCCTTCTTTTTTTCTTTTCTTTTCTTTTCTTTTTTAGAGACTTATTTTGGGAATTCCTGGATAGCTCAAATTGAGCGCTTGCCTTTCAACTGAGAGGTCAGGGTATCATGGGATTGAATCCCAGCCTGTGCAAACTGGCTTATTTTATTGTTTGAGAGAAGGGAGAGGGCCCAGAGCAGTCTCCATAGTTGTACATCATTAGTTATGACATGGTTTCATTCCACACAGGTGGATGTGGGGCCACACCCACAGAAACTGAACCTAGGTCTCCTGTAGGGGAGGCAAGAACCTTCACCACCATCCCAGCCATTACCAGTTGCACCTCAGTTCAGCATATGGGGTTTGCACGGGCCAGGGCTGGGATTTGATTCCCGGACCTCGTGGTTGAAAGGCAAGCGCTCAACCTGTTGAGGTATCTCAGTATCCTCCTGCCTTCATGTTTTGATCTCCTATTTGCCTGTTATTGAAGGTTTTCTTTCTCCTATTCCTCCCTTTTTTTTTTTAATTTACCTAAGTATGTCCATCCTTTTTTTTGCATTACCTTCCCTCCATAGACAAATGTTTCAGTGTTCAGTGTATGTCTCTTTATTTCTATATGTTCTTAAAAATGTATTTTGGGGGAAGCCAGGATGGCTCAGTGGGTTAGGCGCTCACTTTGCAGCCCCAGGGACTGAGGATCAAATCCCAGCCCCAGCCCGTGTGGACCCATATGCTGAACTGGGGAGTGCCCCCAGTTTGGTTCTCACCAGGTTGAGACCCTGGCCCAGTTCCTGCCCTGTGCAGCCCTACGCCCACCTGTGGAATGAAACTATGTGGAAAAACCAATGATGTGCAACTATGGAGACTGTTCTGGGCCCTCCCCCTTCTCTCTGTCTCTGTCTCTGTGTCTCTCTTTCTCTGTCAAAAACAATAAAAAAATGTATTTTGTTGTTGTTGATTGCATATATCCGTAATATGCCTGGAAGGGTGATACATAGGTGAATAGTTGTGCCAATAAAATTTTATTTATAAGCAGGTGATGGGCTCTCTATCAGTCAGGGTTCTTCAGAGAAATAGAACCAATAGGGATGTGTGTGTGTGTGTGTGTGTGTGTGTGTGTGTGTGGCATATGTGTGGATGGATAGCTAACAGATATACGAGGGCGGGTTGATAAATTTTTTTTAAAGATTTATTTTATTGATTTTTGACAGAGAGAGAGACAGAGACAGAGAGAAACAGAGAGAAGGGGGAGGGCCCAGAGCAGTCTCCATAGTTATACATCATCAACATGGTTTCGTTCCACACAGATGGGTGGGGGCTGCGCAGGGGGGAACAGGGCAGGGGGCCTCTCACATAGGAGGTGCACCCCTGGGAGCTGGAGGCCAAATCGGGGGCCTCCCACATGGGAAGCTTGCCCCAGCAAGAATTGCCTGCCCCCCGCTCCCCATGGGAAACACACCCCAGTTAAGCGTACGGGTCTGCACAGGCCAGGGCCGGGACTTGATCCTCGGACCCTAGGGCTGCAAGGTGAGCTCTCAACCCTCTAAGCCATCCTGGCATCCCCTAGGCTAATAAATGTTGCCTCCACTGTAATATTTTTGTCACATATCTGGGTATGATTGGTTCTATGTAGTTACATGGTATCTCTCCATCATTCTTGACTTTGCACACACAGATGCTTACGTTTTTCACAAAGTGCACATTGAAATGGAAGAGTGTTCAGATGTTTGGTTCAGAGTGCTATTACTAAATTCTTAACAGTGGAAGTTCCTCCAATTAGAATTGCCAGATGAACGCGAGCCGTTTACGGTGAGCAGTGTGTTGGTGTGAATTCAACACCTGGGTAAAGAGATTCAAAGGTAGAGAAGTGAGGCAAGCAGATTTGAGTGACAAACCAGAAAGTGGAAGGCCTATGATAAATGATCAGCTTTATCAAGATCTCATTGAAAGGGATGCTGGGATAGCTCAACAGGTTGAGCTGAGGTCTGGGGGATCAAATCCCAGCTCTCACCCTTGCAAAACCATATTCTGAACTGTGGTAGCATAACTGCTAACTGCCGGAGGGCTTGGTGGCAAAGGTTCTTGCCTCCCAGGTGGGAGGCCCCCAATCCAATTCCTGCTTCTCACGGCCCCACATCCACCTGGGTGGAATGAAACTATGACACAACTAATGCTATACAACTATGGAGACTGCTCTGGGCCCTCCCCTTTCTCTCTCTCTGCCTCTCTTGGACCTTCTCTCAAACAATAAAATAAATTTTAAAAAAGAAAGGATCATGTTGAAGAACTGATCTGTGGATATCATCGCAGCCAACAAAAACAAATTGCTGGTAAATTAGGAATTTCTAATGAGAGAGTGGGATACATTATTAGTGTTCTTGGATTCTGCAAAGTTTGTGTCAAGTGGGTACCGAAGCTGAAAGTTCTCATTTCTCAGGAACTCCTGGGACATTTTGAAAAAGAAGCTGAGGACTTCTTAAAGAAGATCATTACAGGTGATGAAACTTGGGTTCATCATTATGACCCCGGGAACAAAAGGCAGGCCATGGAATACCGCCATAAGGCATCACCTCAGCTGAAAAAATTCAAAACTCAGGCCTCAGCTCAGAAGGTCATGTTGACTATTTTTTGGTCTGAGCACTCTTCCGTTTCGATGTGCATTGGGTAAAAAATGTAAGCATCTGTGTGTGCAAGGTCAAGAATGATGGAAGGAAGATATCACGTGACTACACAGAACCAGTTATATCCAGATATATTTAATGTACCGGTAACAAAAATATTACAATGGAGGCAAAATTTATCAGCCCGCCCTTGTAGCGATATATATATATATAAATAAAGATGTTTATTTTAAGGAATTGTATCATGTGATGTGGGGGCTGGCAAGTTCAAAATGTGTAAGATAGGCCAGCATCCTGAAAACTCTTGTAAGAGTCAATGCAGTTTTGAGTCTGAAATCTGTAGGGCAGGAAGGCAAGCTGGGAACACAGGCAGAATTTCTACGTTATGGTCTTGAGACAGAACTGCTTCTTCACCAAGAACCTCAATTTTTGCTCTTGAGTCCTTCAACTGATTGGACAAGGCCACCCTCATTATGGAGGGCCATCTCCTTCCCTTAAAGTCAGCTGATCATAAGTGTGAATTGCACCTCTGAAACCGCTGCAGAAACATCCAGACGAGTGTTTGCTGGGCACTGTGGCCTGGCCAAGTGGACACATAAACCTTAACCATCACAGTCTGAATCTGACCCACAGGCCATAGTTTGTCAGCCCTTGTGTACTTGTTTCCTGGAGCTGCTGTAACAAAGACCACAAACTGGGGGGGTGGAGCTAAACAACAGTAATTGACTGTCACAGTTCTGGAGGCTAGAACTCAGCAGGGCTGGTACCTTCTAATGAAGTGAGGTGCAGCAGCTCCTTAGAATGCATTGTAGATGCTGCCATTCTGCCTGTGTGTGCATCTCTGCCCATATTTCTCCTTTTTTTTTTTTAAAGAATTATTTTTATTATTTTTGACAGAGAGAGAGATACAGAGACAGAGAGAAGGGGGAGGGCCCCAAACAGTCTCCACAGTTGTACATCATTGGTTTTCCCACATAGTTTCATTCCACAGGTGGGCGCAGGACTGCACAGGGCAGGAACTGGGCCGGGGTCTCACCCCGGTGAGAACCGAACTGGGGAAACTCCCCAGTTCAGCATATGGGTTCGCACAGGCCAGAGCCAGGATTTGATCCTCAGTCCCCGGGGCTGCAAAGTGAGTGCTTAACCCACTGAGCCATCCCAGCTTCCCCTCCTTTTTTTTTTTTTAAATAATTATTTTTATTGTTTTTGACAGAGAGAGAGATACAGAGACAGAGACAGAGAGAAGTGGGAGGGCCCAGAACAGTCTCCATAGTTGCACATCATTGGTTTTTCCACATAGTTTCATTCCACAGGTGGAATCAGGGCTGCACAGGGCAGGAACTGGGCCGGGGTCTTCACCCCGGTGAGAACTGAACTGGGGGCACTCCCCAGTTCAGCATATGGGTCCACACGGGCCAAGGCCAGGATTCGAGCCTCAGTCCCCGGGGCTGCAAAGTAAGCGCTTAACCCACTGAGCCATCCTGGCTTCCCCATATTTCTCCTTTTTACAAGGACACTAGTCATATCGGATCAGGGCCCACCCTCATGACCTCAGTTTTAGCTGATGGCCTCTGCAGACTCCTCCAAATACAGACACATTCTGAGGTCTTGGGGTTAGGGCTTCAACATATGAATTGGGGGGTGGGCGCACAATTTGACTCATGACACCCTGTTCTAAATGGAAATGCTTCTTTCTCATTGCTGAGCAAGATTCCATTATACGAATATACCTCATTTTTCTTCATCTGTTCTAGTACTGATGGGAATTTAGATTGCTTTTAGTTTGAGTTTTTTATGGCTGGAGCTGCTGTGAACGTTGTGCCTGCCTTCTGGTGGGCAGATATGGCCTTTTTGTTGCGTGTGTATCTGTCTGTGTCAACTAATAGCGACACACTACACGAGAGGGGCTGCCACTGTCCAAACTCTCTCTCACACACGCGTGTGCACACACTCCCAGGTCCTCACATCCTTGCACTCCTTGGTATCGTCTTTCTCATTCTTGTCTCCCTGGTAGGTGTGAAGTGACGCCTGGCTGCCGTGACTAATGTGCAGTGCTCGGGCAGCCCAGCGTTTCTTCTCGAGCCTGCGGGTCTTTAGGTTTCTCTCTGCTAAGTCGCCTGTTCATACACGTTGTCCACTTTGCTCTAGGGCTGCCACCTTTTTGCGGTAGTTCTGAGGAGCAGGGTCACCCTACTGCACACCTCCAGGGCAAACGTATCTCCTGGGGCTTCCTGACACTCAGCTAGACTGGGGTGAAAACGACTCCCCCGCAGCAGGCAGCACACCCTGGGTGAGGGTTCTCTTCACGCGTCTTTCGCCTTCCAGCGTGTGCTTCAGAAGTTTTGTCTCAGAAGAAAGTCCTTCCTTTACCTCAGGTCTTAAAGCTATTCTCCTACACTTTCTTCTGTTAACATTCCCCTTTGAGTTTTCCCATTTAGGTCTTTAGTTCACGTGGCATCTACCACTATAGGTGATACCAGTCAGGGAACCAGTTTGAGTTTTCTTCCGAAGTAAGCCAGTTTTCCCCAGTGCTATTGACCCTCATCAACTTGAGGTATCACCTCTAGAGATATTCAAAGATGCACCTCTGGGCTCTTAAATCTCTCTGATTGGTCCATTTGATTATTGTAAACATATTATCAAACTGGGTACTGTTTTGTGAAGTCAGGATTCTTACAATCTCCATTTGAAAGGTGGGGCAACCGAGGCACAGGGAAGGGGAAAGTGCTCCCAAGTCATACGAGGGGAGATTCACTTACGTCACGTGTTTGGTTGGTGCCCCACACACCATAGGCCCACAGAGCTGTCAAAGGGTGTGAGCGGTGGTGAGAATCGGATGACTGCCTGTCTGAGAAGCGGGAGGATTCGAATGGAGAGCAGAAGACTGATGTTTGAAAGGGCCTAGGAAGCTCTGCCCTGATTGGCTGCCCTGGGGTCTGGGTCTGTGTAAGTGACGGGGATGTGGGTCTCTAGAAGAAGCTGCCAGGTGGATTCAGTTACTATCAAGGGGGTGGGTTCTGAAGGCTGAGAACAGGTGGCTAAGATGGGACCAAGTGCACTGTGGGGTGGACAGCATGGAAGCTCCCTTGTGGGACAGTCTGAGGCATCTCTGGGGTCAAGGAGTCTCTCCTGCCTCGGGGACACCAGACACCTGTAAGAGGCAGTGGGCAGCTAGGCTAGGCGGTGGGGGGGCGGGGGCGGGAATTCTGGCCACTTCCTTGTCCAGTTTAGCGGCTGTGGCTGGCCGAGGCCATGACCTTTCTCCCAGATCCTAGAGCTGAGTAATCGTTACCAGAAAAATTACTCAGCCAGCTGAGCGGCTGCAGTGCACCCTCCTGTGTGGGGGAGGGGTCAGGCTTGGTCCCAGCCTGGCCACTGGAGATGAGGGTGCCATGGCCACCGGTGTGTGACAGGACTAAGGTTCCTCCTTGGCTTCCCCACATCTCCCTGGGAGTAGGTCCCAGAGGACCAAGTGTGTCCAGGAGGAACAAAGTAGCAACTTGGTCAGGAGCCTTGACATCAAGGAGGGATGGGTTCAAATTCAGCCCTGCTTTTTCGGTACGATGACCTTGAGAAAGTGACCTCCTCCTTCTGAGCCTCAGTTTCCTTCTCTAGAAAATGGGAGTGATGACCCCCACACACCTCCTGGTTTTGTGAGGCTCAAATGTGATACTGCCATTCCGAACACAAAGCTGGGTCCTTCCTGAGCAGCTATGTAGTACGTGCAAATGGCTCAGCCACCCATTCCCAGAACACATGCAGGGCGCCTCCCGGGCGCTGGGTCCCATCCTAGATGCCCATGGTCCAGCAGTCAACAAGACAAAGTTACCTGTCCTTGCAGATCTGGCCGTCCAGGGACAGCGACAGGCCAACAGCGAAAAACACCACATGTCAAGGAATGCTGAGGGCCATAAAGAAAACTGCAGTGGTCATTAGGTTTTATTACTGTTGTGATGACTATTGTTGACCTGCCACCCACAGTGTGGCCCACACTCCAGCTTCCAAAGCCTTCCAAGGTGTGTGACTATGTAGTGTCGACTGTGTACCGTGCTCCAAACTTATGACCCTGTCAGCCCATTTCCCAGAGGAAAAAGCAAGGTCTCTGGTTTGTCCAAGGTCGAAAGCCAGTTGTGCAGGCCGGGCCTGGATGGACTCTGCCAGGTGGCATGCTTCCTGGGCTCCGCCCCTCCTGGGCCAGCTGCCGCCCTCCCAGCAGCACCCGCCACCCCCTTCACTCCAACCCTCCCCAAACAGGAGACAAGGAAGGCTGGGCCTCAGGAGGGAAGTGGCCAGCGTGGGCACTGAGGCAGGACAGAGCGGGGTGCCCACCACCCACCCTCAGGGCTGCCTAGGAAATGCCAGGGCCTAATCCTGGCTCAAGGGGACACGTTGTCCTAGAGATTATATAAACCGACCTCTCCCTGTGTTTAATTCTTGCAGGCTTCCCCCTTGTCTGTCACTCATTAATTGCCCTGCTAACAGAGCTGGGGGTGGGGCGTTTGGAGCCAGGCCTCTTGAAGGAGGGGGTCTGCATCCCAGCTCTCCCTACCCCCTGGGCCCTGGCCACCCCCTTCCCTCTCCTAGAAGATCCAGCGGGGCCTCTGTCCATCCCAAGACTGCGTCCAGCTGGTGCAAGGGGTGTGGAGCTGGACACAGCTGATGGATCATGTCTGAGAGACGGCAGCATGCATCCCAGAGCAAGGGCATCAAAGTCAGGCTGTGGCCCCACTCTGACGCTGGGCATGTCACCTCTCCACTCTACACCTCCGTTTCCTCCCTCAAGAAATGGGGTTCCTGATGGTCCCGACCTCCAGGTTGTTGAGAAGCCCACACAAGGAATGAGCATGGCATATATTAATAGTAAGTGTTCAGTTAATGTGGGCTGCTTGCTAGTAAGATGAACCCCGAGTGCTGGTGCCCACCTCCCCACATGTACACAAGGCACCTGGGTGCAGCTTAGCCCCAGGACTGGCCCCAGCACATCCTGACACTGGTGGCCCTCACCGAGACTCCCCTCAGCACACCTTTCCTCCTAAGCCTCAGGGCAGCCCTCCCCCGCCCCGCCCCCGAGAGGCCCGGGTTTAAACACCAGCTCCTCCTCTACCAGCTGTGCCATCCGATGTACTTTGCTGCTCTGTGACTCAGTTTCCCTGTCTGTAATGTGGGGGTCATCCTAGTGCCTCCTCCTCTTCCTGGGTCCCTGAGAAAGTTAAACACATTTATTCATATGAAGTGTTTAGAACAGGTGGTGGCAGTGTCTGCTAACTAAGAAAAAGAGCTAAAAGAGAAGTAAATAAACAAACCGGGCACATGATGCAGACGGGCAAACTGAGGCCCAGGTTCACGTGGCATGTCAGGGGCCAAGTCAGCTGCCTCCTGCCCCTCTCCCCCCATGGCGCCCAGCGGATGGGAGTCTGGGGCAGGTGAAGAAATGAGGTAAGGGTGTCCAGTCCCAACAGGCCCAGATTCAAATCCCCACCTGGTGCCCTCAAACTAGTGGCCACCCTGCTCTGAACCTCCATCTCCCTCATCAGTTAGACCAGACCATGGTGGGCAGCAATATCGGGGTCCCCGCCCTCCCCACCCCTCCACTCTTCCCTTTGCATAACCCACCAGTACAGCCGGAAATCACGGTGCCAACGACTCTCTCCCTCTGTAACTGACTTCCTGCCATTACCCACCCACCTTGGGCAGCAGCCACCCAGTCCCTGCCTCCCACCCTGGGCCCACAGGGGCACAGAGGCCCAATCCCTTGCCTCCAGACTCCCACCCCCAGAAAGGCACCCCTGGCCATGGCACCTCCTCCTCCTGGATGGGTCTGTGGGCTGGCCACTGCCAGGCTCCCTTCTGCCACTGGGCTGGCAGGTTGCTTGCTGCTGGCCGTCTGCTGGCAGCTAGGGGTGAGAGGGCAAAGGGCAAAGGCCAAGGAGCCCCCTTTTCAGATGGAAAGAAGCAGGAGTTGCTCCCTGAACTTGCAGAAGGGAAACAGACCTCCAGTTCAGGAGGACTTTTCAGAGCAGCGGGCAGAGGCAGGGGCTGTCCTGGTGCAGGGAGACGACCCTGACCCTGGTCTGGAAGGAAATGTGGGGGACACGCAGGGAGGTCCCTGGGCACACTCCTCCAGCAGCAGTGCAGTCAGCAAGTAATTAAAATGTAACCACAGTCATCATAGCACTGGGGAGACTCAGGGGTGGAGTGAGGATGTCACCTGCCCAAGGCCACATGGTCTGTAAGGCAGCGCTGGAGGGGAACGTCCACCCAGCTCACTGCTGTAGCCTCAGGCGTCAGGGAAGGAGGCCTGGGTGGGCTCGGTGGGGTGGAAATCACAATGGTGCTCACAGCCCCCATTTCTGCACAGAGTTAGATATCTTCTCTTCCCTGCAGTGACTCCTGCCAGACATGTTAGTGAGTTTGTGTGGCACAGGTGGGGAAACTGAGGCTCAGACAACAACATGGCCAGGTTCCCACACAATGCAAGACACGCAGCCTGGGCAGTGCCTGAGTTGGGCAGCAACTAAAGACGTGCAGGTGGTGTCCCCATGCCCTGTACCTTCTGTCAGCTCCCCGCCCCTCCCCGTGAGAGCCTAGTCCCCTTGCACCTCAGTTTCTCCATCTGAAGGGAGAGACTCCAGAGTGACAAGAGTGGGACTTGGGAGGCTGGGCCGGGCCCAGCATGTGTGGGCAGGCTCCTGAGTTCCAGGAGGGGCCAGAGCCCACACCCAGGTGCCCGCGCCAGGCCCGCCGGCAAGAGGCTGGGCAGAGGCCTCCCCATCACCCCCATAGCATCTGAGCTGGAGCCTGCCCACCACACTCCATGGCCTTGCTGTCCCCAAAGGTACCAAGCTCTATCCCATTTCCAGACCTCTGACCAAAGTCACACAGCAAGCAACAAAACCCGGATTCCATCCCAGCTCAAGCCCAGCTGCAAAGTCATGACATCTGGAGAATTTCAAAGAATTCAGGCACCAGCTCCCTGGCCAACCTGGTGCCTCGCTGCCCATGGGCAAGTGGCTACCACTTCTCCAGGTGCAGGTCCCCTGTTTCCTCCACAAGGGTCAGCACTCGCCTGCTTGGCTCAGGTCCACTCTTAAAGGTGACGTGTGCCTACAAGGGGAGCAAAATTGAGTAGATGTCCTGTTCCACAAATCTCCAGAGAAGTGCCACAGGGTCTCTAGCCCGTCTCTCTTGCTACTTTGCTTCTCCTCAGCCATCTGGAGGGCCACAGGGGGGATCCCAGAGAAGCTCTGAGCATATCAACAGGAGTATATCCCCCATACCAGGAGGGTTGGGGGCCCAGCTCAGCAGAAACCTGGGCAGCAGGAGCAAGTCTGACATGACCTGGGAACCTGCAGTGACATGTGGCCACAGAACCCTGGCAGTGACACATACCTCTCCGGGTCTCATTTTCCCATCTGTAAAATGGGGGCAACACCCCATCACAGGTGGCTTCGAAGATCCGTGCACTGAGTGTATAAAGGATTTATCACCGGGCCTGGCACCCAGTAGGTTCTCATCGATACTGGCTGTTGATATTCCTGTATAATGACTACCAGACCCCAGGCTGACTATGAGAACAGATGCTGGTATGGACACTGGGAAGGGCCTCTGGATGGGTGAACAGGTGATTCTCCATGCCAGGCAAGCGCTGGGGGGCTGTGCACTCTCATCAAACCAGGACAGCCTGTGGAGGTGGGGACAAGTGGTCAGTGGGCAGAGGACAGAGAGCCCTGGGTAGGGCCGGGCACTGGGGTGGTGGAAGCCTGAGCTGGCCTTGGGCTCAGTGTGTGACTCAGTTTGCACATCTGTGAAATGGAGTAAGGAGAGATGGCTGCATGTGGGAGAGGGTTGTGAGATAGGTGCCCATGCAGAAGAGGCTCAGACGGCACCAGGCACACAGTAGCTGCACAATAAACCCATCGTGCTTCATTTTCCCTACCTCCCTAGGCTCTCAAGAGGATAAATGAAGCCTGCCCAAGGAGGGCCTCGCCCATGGCAGCAGGCCCATAACTGCTTATTGAGTAAATAATCAGAAGCAGGCAGCCCCTTTCTTGCACATGGTGTGCTCCAGTTTCCAGAATGTCTAGACATTTAGGCAGAGTCTCTTCCACTCGGCACTGATGACATTGGGGACAGGTTGTTCTCTGTAGGGGGCCATCCTGGGCACTGTAGGGCGCTGAGCAGTATCCCTGGCCCCACCACTGGATGCCAGGAGCACTACCAGCGTGAAAACCACAGATGTCCCCTGCCAATGCCCAGTGTCCCCTAGGGGGAAGAACCGCTGCCCCCCGCCCCCATAACCCCTGCTTTATGGCCTCATTAGCATCTGGTCCAAGCTTTCCTTTAGCAGAGAAGAGGATTAAGACTCAGAGAGGAGCACTGACAGACTTGGCCAAGCACACAGCACGTGGGGTGGAGCCAGCACCTGTGCTCTGGGTTCCCGCGCTGCATGACTCTAGGTGTACGTAGGGAGGGCTGAGCAGTCGACACCCACGGCCACGCCAGGGTTCCAGGAACTGACAGAAGGAGTCCAGGGCATTCCACAGTTGCAACATCCGAGGGCGGTATGCTGGCATGCCTGGGCAATGCCACTATCTCGGCCCCGCGGGCACCGCTAGGAAAGAGAGAGCAACTCACAGAACTGGGCACCAGGACAAATGGTGGAACTCCATGCCTGGAGGTGGCTGCTGGAGAGGAAGGGCCCAGTTAGAGACTGCGCCCTGCTGTGTGGACTATCAGGACATGGCTGGGTTTGTCCTGGCCAATGAGAAGGCCCCAGCCAGTCAGGCCACACCCTCAGGTGAAACCCATTGACCCAATAAAAGGGTTGGGGGTGGGTTCCTTAAATCCCCCAAATTCAACACTCTTGGTCTCTTACAGAGGATTCCTTGCTAAGTGCTTACTAATATAGGGGCTCTTAGAGTTGGTTTGAGGGAACTCCCCACTCAGATGTGTGCCCCTGAACTGTTGCCACCTTATCAGAGCCAGAATTATGCGTAAAAGTTCCATAAATCATTCACTAAACATTACTGAGGATGTGAAGATGAACAAGGCAGATCTGAGGAAAAGTCACATGGGAGGGAGAATATTCCAGGCAGAGGGCACAGCCAGTGCAAAGGCCCTGGGGCAGAATCATGAGGAGAACCATGTGCCTGGAGCAGAGTGATGAGGGGAGAAAGGGAGCAAGTGAGAGCAGGTTGGGGACTGGGGCAGGTTGGACAGGGCTTTGTGGGCCATGTGGAGGACAGTGGATTTTATCAAAGGCAATAGGGACCCCTGGAGTGCTTTAGACAGTGGGAAGATGCAATGTGCCACCTAAAGACTGTGGAATTTGGGGCAAGGTCCTTTCCCTCTCCAGGCCATAACCTCCTCATCCATCAATGGAGAGAGTGATAATACCTACTTGGGAAGCTGATGTGAAGGTAAAGAAAGGGTCCAGTGAGGTAGTTGGCACATAGTAGGTGCATAGCCTTCTTCTGGTCTAGACCCTATCATCACCCTCCTGGACCTACACTAAGTCCCCCAGTCATGGTCCCTCAGCTCATGCCCTTGCCCCCCACAGTCCATCCCCTTCACAGAAGCCAGAGAGCATCAGTGAGCACCCAAGTCAGGTTCCACCCCTTCTCTGCCCATAGACCTAGGCTCCCACCTCCATCAGGGTAAAAGCCCAAATCAAATCCTCCCTGGGGCCTACAAGGCCACGTGCAACTTGCCCTGTCCCCTCCCTGCCCTCACCTCCTCCCTGTCTCTTCCTCTGCTTCAGGCACATGGGCCTCCTCATGGCTCTCCAACATGCCAGGCCTGGTCCTGCCCCAGGGCCTTTGCACATGCTGGTTCCCTCTGGAAAACTCTCCCCCAGAGAACCACATGGCTCCTCTTTCACCTCCTTCAAGTCTTAGCTCCTTAAAATTGCACCCCACCCCAAGCCTGACCCGTACTTTCCTTCCGCCTCTCTTCCTCGTTTTATTTTTCTCAGTCATACTTATATCTAATAGCCCTCAGCCGCCTTGTTATGCTGACAGGCACTTACATGTCCACGTGAGTTCCTTTCTGAATTAGAAGGGGAACAGATGAGGTGGTAGCCAGGTTTGTGTTTGTGGGAAGGTTCCGTGGCCTGGTGGTTGGCTAGACCTCAGTTCTGGCCAGCATCAGAAGGTGTCCACAGTTCCTGGGGGGAACTGAGGAGCCAGGTCCATGTGCAGATGAGCGTATGGGTCTCTACCCTAACCTAGCCCAGTAACCCAGCCTGGATCATCAGAGGGTGCTGAGGCCCAGGCCAGCTTTCCTCCTCTCCATTTCAGGCCAGAGGCCCTGCTGTTAGTTCCACAATCTCTCTGCCAACATAACCCCAGTGCTGAGGTTTTCCATGAAGAGCAAACAGATGGTCTCAAGCTGGGGCTGGGGGTGCTGAGCTGAGCCCTGGAGGGGACCAGCAGTCCCTGGAGCAGCCCTGCTGCTCTCTGAGAGGGGAAACTGAGGCAAGGTGCCACCGTCATAGGAATCCCTGGTTCGGCCACGTAGTACTTGGCAGAGGGCGGAGACCTGGGCCTGCTGCCATGTTAAATTCTTCCCAGCAGCATTGGAAGCAGAGGAAGAGGGTTTATTTTGTTTTGTTTTTTCGTTCTTTTTTTTTTTTTCAACAGAATCAAAAGGAGAGAGAGAACTGTTGGCAGAAAGAAGATATTGGAGCCAAGCCTAGACAGGCTTGCCCTGGCCTCCAGCTCAGCAGCTGGGGGTGGGGTGGGGTGGTGGGAAGGGAGGCTAGGGAGGTTCATCTTCTACCCACATCCCCACATTTTGCAGAAAAGGGGCAGCCTCCTTAAAGGACACCAAACACAGCCTTCAAGGCCCTCTTGGCAGCGGCTGCAGCCTCCTCTCCCACCATAGGGCTTTGTAGCCTCCAGACCTTCGCTTAGGCTGTTCCCTCTGCCTGGGATGCCCTTCCCATCCATCTCAGCATCCCTCGGGCCACCTTGGATCTGTTCTTCTGCCCCCCTGGACCTATATGGCTAATGGGAGCTATGGTGGAGCCTGAGACCAAAAAATAAAATACAATAAAATAGTAATACTGATCCTGTCTTTATTTCAGCATGATATTGTGTCCATCATGGCTTTTCTGTGTTCAGTTGGATTCATTTAAAAAGGTGTGTTATGGGCTGTAAAGTACAGCACAGGGAACATAGTCAATAACATTGTAATAACTATGTATGGTGCAGAGTGGGTACCAGACCTATTGGGAGGATCACTTTGCAAATTATACAAATGTCTAACCACTATGCTGAACACCTGAAACTAATGTAAAGTAATATTCAATGTCAACTGTAATCAAAAGAACAAAAAACCCCCAAGATATGTTAAAGATTAAGTATCTTGATGGCTGAGTTTTTAGCACCCCCCTCCCTCAAATGCTGTACCCCCTACAGTAAGTGCCTCACTTTCCTCACCCTTATTTTGGCCCTTAGGGATCTGGTTAGAGTCAGGGCCAATCCAAAGCCCAGGGGAGGGATACAAGGCAAGAAATAGGAAGATGGAAGTCTGGTTCCCACCCCTGGAGACAAACCCTTGGGACATGACTGCAGTAGAACTGGTCACACCAACTTATCTGCTGTGTGACCCTGAAAGAGTCATTTACATCTCTGAACCTGAGCCAATTCCTCATCTATCAAACAAGCTACAATAACAAGGGCTCCCCTGCCTGTCTCGAGGGCTGTGGTGTCCATCAAATGAGATAATAGCTCTAAACAGCCACTATACAATGTAAGCTATTATTAGACCTTCAGGGCCACTTGTGGACCTCAATTTACTCATCTATAAAATGGGAGTAATAATAACTGCTGCTGCTAACCTCCCAGGGTTCTGGAGAATTCAAGGGGTAATGATGATGCTTTGCAGAGGGGACATCTGAAGGCTGAGACAATGCTGCAAAGATGAAGAACTGTGGCTTCTCTTGGCAAGTTTGAACCCCCCCTTTCCCTGCCCATTATAATTACACCTCCTGCAGAAATACTGAAAAGGAAGAATATCAGCCAACACCATTGTTGCAACTTTGGCCTCTTTCCCCCTGATCCATCCCTCCCTAGCCCCCTTTTCGGCCATCCCCCACTCCCTTTTTTTTTTTTTTTTTTTTTACAGCTAAAAGCTAGCAGGTCTGCGGTTAGGAAGATGAGCTTTGTGAGCCAGGCTGCCCAGGTTCAAATCCCAGGTTTATCATGTACTGGCTGCGTGACCTTGGGCAACTCCTTCAACCTTTGTGCCTCAGATTACTTGTCTCTCAATAGGAATGATGACCATGTCTTCCATGTGGAGCTGTGGCAGTGAGTTACCTCAGGGATCAGCAAACTAGGGGCTGGGTTTTTGTTCAACACATGAGCTAAGAATTGTTTTTACATTTTTAAATGGTTGAAATTTAAGTCAAAAGAATAATATTTTGTGACGTGAAAATTATGTGAAATTATGTGTTTACAAATAAAGTTTTATTGGCACAGGGCCCATTTGTTGACATGTCATCCCTGGTGGCTTTTGGCTTTCAGGCTACAAGGGCAGAGCTAAGTAGGTGTGACAGAGACCATCTGGACAGTAAAGCTGAAAATATTGACTCTCTGGCTCTTTACAGGAAAACTTTGTGATTCCTGAGTTACTTTGAACAGCACTGGGCACAAAATGAGCTTGGTTCAGGCATGTTTGCTATTGTTCTTAAATGTGTGGTTCATACAAAAATCGCATGATATTTTTCTGCCTGTAAACATCACATTTCTCCTACTCCCCAGACAATTTATTGGAAGCCTGCCTTATTCCCCCATCCTGTGAAATCTTCACAGTCCCCTACTGTTGGACACTTAGGTTGTTCCTAATGGCTAAGGCAGGGATTCCCAACCCTGTGCCCGCGGGCGCCATGGTGCCCGCGGCCTGATTTGTGTGCGCCCACCATTATTTGACTGCATCCGAAGTTTTTCATAAACACTAAGTAAAACTAGAATTTATTTTTATACATTTGTTAGAATTTTAAAATATTGTTTGAGTATCTACACAGGCTTATTATATTCGTTGGTATGTTTGCAATATCGTATGTATGAGTTTTTCCCTAGCTTTCGCCTTTGTGCGTGTCGCGTCTTGTTTAGCCGCTGCACTCTTTACTCTCCTCCACCCAACCGGGAGACGCCAAGTTGCCATTTTTTTTTATTTTTTATTTTTTAAAGATATATTTTTATTGTTTTTGACAGAGAGAAGGAGAGAGAGATACAGAGACACAGACAGAGAGAAGGGGGAGGGCCCCAAACAGTCTCCATAGTAGCACATCCTTAGTTTTTCCACATAGTTTCATTCCACAGGTGGGCACAGGGCTGCACAGGGCAGGAACTGGGCCGGGGTCTCGCCGCAGTGAGAACTGAACTGGGGGAACTCCCCAGTTCAGCATATGGGTCCACACGGGCTGGGGCCGGGATTCGATCCTCGGTCCCCGGGGCTGCAAAGTGAGCACCTAACCCACTGAGCCATCCCGGCTTCCCCAAAGTTGCCGTTTTGATTGCGGTTGCTGGACTAATCGGGTCGTGACGGTTAGCTAGGATCACAGTGTTTTGATATATTCGATTTTAAATGAACTAAAAGCGAGGTAGGTAATCTATTATTATGGTGGCAATTTGATAAGATATTGTAGTTCTATAACTATTTTTATTTTTATTTTTTTTAGTCCTACAATGAGGGGACCAAATAAGAGAAAACGAACCTATAGTTTTAACACAGACTGGGAGGAATCATATTGTTTCATTAATTTAAAAGGTAAATGCGTTTGCCTGTTGTGTGGCAGTAGTGTTGCAGTGCCGAAAAAACATTATGTTGAACGTCACTTTCAGACAAGTCATACTACTTTTGATACGAATTATCCACTTAAGTCTGAAGTAAGAAAGAAAAAAATAAATCAACTAAAATTAAATTTAACTACTCAACAGACTGTTTTCACTAGACATGTGGAAAAATCTAAAAAGGCAACCGTTGCTTCTTTCAAAATTTCTCACATGCTCGCAAAGAAGAAAAAACCTTTCCAGGATGGTGAATTGTTCAAAGAAGCATTTCTGACTGCTGCCGATTGTTTGTTTGAGAAATATTCTAACAAGCGTGAGATTATGTCGGCGATACAAGACCTACAGTTGTCAAATAACACAGTCACAAGAAGAATACACGCAATTTCAAAAGACTTGCAAACTCAGTTAAAGACTGACTTGGAAATATGGGACTGCTTCTCTCTGCAATTTGACGAGTCAACAGATATATCAGACACCGCACAGTTGGCAGTTATGATGAGAATGGTATTTAGTAACTTCACAGTAAAAGAGGAGCTGTTGCAAATATTACCAATGAAGGGACAGACGAGAGGTGAGGATATTTATAAAACTTTCAGAACATACGCCAGGTCTATAAACATGCCTTTGCATAAGTTGTCTGCGATATCTACCGATGGGGCACCAGCAATGGTTGGTCAAAACAAAGGATTTATTGCCCTTTGCAGGAAAGATGAATCATTTTCAAACTTTATGTCCTACCACTGTATTATCCATCAGGAAGCTTTGTGTTGTAAAATACTGCCCTTTGAACATATTATGAAAATAGTCACAAAGATAATCAACTCTATTCGAGCAGCTCCATTGCAACACCG
>PVKE010008883.1:16196-40470 GCA_004027555.1 Craseonycteris thonglongyai | reverse complement strand
TTGGAGTATATATAGTAGGTGCTAAATACATATTTGTTAAATGAATGAATGATACTAAAAAGCACTTAAATTGTATTCCATCCTATGCTCTGACCTTCTGCCTGCTCTGCCCAGTTAATTAGGGCTTGTTGGGTCAGGCTCATGGAGGCAATTAAAATCCATAAGAATTTCCTTTCTGGTAGTGCAAGAATCTTCTCTGCAGCCTCTGCTCTTAGGACATCTCTGTTGCCCACCTGCAGGTAGTATACCATTCCTCTTCTGGGGGCTCTCTGGGAACACTTAGAAAGGGGTTCTGGGACACTGATGTTCTGGAGAAAGGATTCTACCCATCTGACCCTTTTCAGTTACTATAATCCAACCTCTACTGCCAGTAGATGGGGCCTGTATGACTTAATTAGCTACTATGATTACTCCTGGGGATTCTTAGAGGGCTCCAAGGTTCTAGGAAATGGAATATGAGAAAGTGACAGAGAGAGGATGCTGGATAGCTCATCAGATTGAGCACCTGCCTTGCAACCTAGAGGTCCTGGGATCGAATCCCAGCCCCATGGCCCCACATCTACCTGTGTGGAATGAAACCATGTTACAATTAATTATGTACAACTATGGAGACTGCTCTGGGCCCTCCCCCCTTCTTGCTCTCTCTCTCTAACCTCTCAAACAATAAAAAATAAATCTTAAAAAAAAAAAAAGTGATAGGGAGAGAGAAAACAAGGGATGACAGGACATGGTACTTCTCTCTCGTATCTGTTTTCAAAATGACCCTTCCTATCCCCCAGGTCCTAAACATAGTATATGGTAAAGATTAAGAGAATGGACTTTTGAATTAGATAGGCATGGATTAGACTCCTAGCTCTTGGATGACTTATTTAATCTCCCTGAACCTTTTACCTTATTGGTAAAATGAGTACCATACCTAGAGAAATCAGCCACATGTGGAGATTAAATAAGATAATAAATGCAACGTGCTTAGCAACTGCATGGCACAGAAGAACTCTATAAATGTTATTATTACATAAGGGTGGTACCTTGTATTTTATTATTATTATTATTATTATTATTATTATACAAAGGTACCTAGAGAAACACATCTGGAGATTAGGAAAAATGATGTCTTTGACCCAGGAAGGTGTAAATTCTAGGGAATCTCAGCAGCAGTGAACCCCATTGTAGACATTCCCCCCTATGTCATATGTCAGGCACAGACATGTATTATCAGGATCCTGCACTTTACTCATGGGAGGGTGAGGAGGAGGTGGCTAGAAACTAGATCATCAGGGTCCAAGGACACTCCAGAGCTGGGACCTTGGACATAAGGGCTCCTGGGACTTTTTCAGTTGTCCTCCTTACTTCTCTCCTCAAAAGTTTAGCTGCCCCTGTTGTTGAAATGCAACATACTATCAGATCCTGGGACCTTAGAGACCTGGAATAAATCCAGTTTTGTCCTTCCGCTCCATCCCAACCCTGAGGCTATAACCTGGGCTAGTCCAGGCGACTGCCAGGGCTGGGAGGGTGGGGTCTGTTGCCTGCCAGCCAGCTATTTGTGACTCACCCTTCCCTTCCCTCCTCTGGTTTAACTGCCAGCCCCTTCCAACTTGGGGTGAGTAAGTTAGGAGTTGACTTGGAGGTAGAGAATCCTAGAACATCCTCAGAGCTGGGAGGGAGGCACCAACTCTCATATTTTACAGAAGAGGAAACTGAGGCCCAGAGAGAGTGCAAGAGTCATGCCTAGACTCTACACATCTTGTCCTTAGTCCATTATATCTTAGTGCCTCTGGTTTTCTAGATTTTATTTTAAACATTACATACTAAAATTGCTGGTAACTAAGAGATAAATAGGATTTCCAAAGCCAGTGCTAACATTTAGTTTCCTTTTTCACCAACATTCATTGCTCACATTCCAAATCCCCTAAGTTTACCGTTACTTAAGAATCTGCTACGCCCCCAGAACATTCAGGCTGACTCAGCAAGGACTACCAGGGGGCAGGCACTCCTCCTTGTGGGCCCAGGTCTGATTACCTGGATTTCCCCACACCAGGGACCCAGGGAGGTTCTGTTCTTCCCTGCCTATCACTGCTACTAGTTAGTGGCCCCTGCAAGGGAATACTTTGGCTTGAAGCCTCCAAATTCATTAAGCTTCCACAAACCTCACAGATGGTAGGTAATATTGGCCGATTAAGGAGGTGGTTGTGTGTGTGGTGGGGGTGGGGTGGGGTGGGGTCATTGTATAGTACAGGAGGAAGTTCCGATGTTGGCATAGTTGGGGGATGTGGGCTCATTCGTTCTGAGACTGGGGAGATGCCCAGGAATGTGTGCATTTCTTCAGTAAAGCTCATTTCCCCCATTTAAAGCTGAAAAGTGGGATTCAGACCCAGGCAGTTTCAGAAACTGCCCCGTGACAGGTGTGGAAAGGATAGGGCTGGGAGATTGGGACCAGAAGGCCAAACACGAACCGTTTTGCACCCGTGCAACGCTGTGGAGGTTTCAAAACGGACTTTCCCCAGGCTTGGGTCCCTGAGAGCTGAGCTTCACCATCCCTCCGAGAGAGCTGGAGGCATGGAGGGGAAGGTTTGGGGGGAACGCTGTTTCCCGGGTTCTGGCCCAGCCCTCCCGCAGCCCCCTAGTCCTGGCGCAAACCCTGCTAGCTACGCGCTCCAGCTGTCACGCTTCCTCCTTCTCGGCCCAGCAGCCGTACCCCAGCCCTCGGGGAGTCCCCTCCCGCGGTCCCCGTCCCTCCTCCAGTGAGTAGGGCGGGCTGCGGCGGGGGGCTCGCGGGGTCTCTACCTTGCCTGCGGAGGGCGCGCGATCCGAGTTGAAGCGCGGCGCGGGGGCTGGAGCCCGAGCTGGGCTGGAGGGGACGGGCCAGGCAGACGCTGCCGCCGCGGGGCCGCCCCGCTCCTGACGACACAGCGGCCCGCCCGCGCCCGCGCCCGCGCCCGGCACCCCCAACTCCAGGAACTGCCCGTTCCTGTTCACCAAACCTCATATCCCCCTCCCACGAATATCTCCAGGGCTCTGGTATGTGCCACCTTATCCACATTCTGAGCTTCTCATCTTTTCGTCCCCGGACTAGCTCTACTTCTATTTTTCCTTCATTCCAATCACTCACAGCCTCTCCCTTCTTTCTAACCTGGGAGTCCAAGATAGGAGGCTGGGCCGCTGATGGACAGCTTGGCGGCTGCCTACTTAAGCAACATCTCACCGTCTCTGAATTGCTGGCATCCGGACATTTCTCTTTATAACTCCTTTCCATCCACCATTGACTAAATTCATACTCCGGAGGTCCCACACCAGCAAGGCCAGAGTTCCAGACTCCACATCCTGTGACCCAAATACCTCCCCTCAACCCATGGGCTCCACGCTGCTTGACACAACTTGAGAGAATCTGCCCACCTTTACCTCCAGAAAACGTCTTGGACTTGGTTTCCGAAGTCTAAGGACACCTCCTTTTCTCAAGGCTCAGATCCTTCCCTTAATCCCTGGGGTGGAGGTTTAGGTGCAAAGAGCACTCTGGTCTGTGTCCACCCTTGCTTTATGCCCTTGGCCTAACTCTTCTATTTTACCTGCTGGCCTTGGCAGGTGATATAGACGGCCCTGGTCAAAAGTAGAGGTGAAGGGAGATCCTTTCAACTTCTCCTGTATGGAATCTGTTCTGGAGTTAAGGCTCTGGGGGCAGCATGGATGGTGGTGAAGCTGTTAGAGCAAGGGAGAGAGACAGAGGCCTAGGGACTTACTGGTAGGAACTGGGGACCTGGGCATCCTGCTCCCTGGCCCCGCCCCACCCCTGTCTAACCCCCTCCTACCCTTCATTGAAGTAGGGCACACTAACAAAAGCTTGAATTCCTGGAATCTCCCCTTTTACACCTGGTGGTAGAAGAAAGGGGAAAAGGAGAAGTCTGACTGCAAAGGTGTATGTGTGTGTTCTGTATATGTTGTGTGTGTGTACACACACGCATAACATACTCATACATTCTTTTGGTGGGGGTTGAGCAGGAGGACTGAATTCATGAGGACCTCTAGTGGAAATAGAGGGATCTAAGCTGTTCTTGATTGTTTCAAGACAAGCTTATTGGAAGAGACTCCTCCATTTTTTATTTTATTTTTTTATCAGAAATACAGCTGCTGAGTAATAGGGTTTGAGAATATTTTTGTTGCATCTGAACTGGAGATCTGAGGCATGGGTTAGAGAGGGTCTGTTTCTCTGCTCCTGTGTCCCCTCCAGTCTTAAAAAGGGCCCTGCCATTCCCCATCCTTCACCTCCTCTTTCAATATGACCTCCTTAGTCATAAAGAATCGTAAGTACTTTTGAAGGTCTATTTTGCACCAGGTCCTATACTTAATTCTGCAGGATAGCCAAAGACATAGACTAGCTTAGCAGTGTCCACATTTTTGGCTTCCCTGGGCCACACTGGAAGAATTGTCTTGGGTCACAAATAAAAAAACACTAACAATAGCTGATGAGCTAAAACAAAGAAACAAAAAGGTTGCAAAAAAAAAAAAAATCTCATGTTTTAAGAATTTGTGTTGGGCCTCATTCAAAGCTGTCCTGGGTGGCAGTTGGACATGCCTGGCCTAGCTTAAGGGCTGTGCCAAAGAGTGGCTTGGTGTGTGTGTGCGTGTGTGTGCACAGTGTCTCTCCACTTAAGCCATCTTAAACAAACATATAATATTAGTTAAGAATAAGTCCCCTAGCCCGTCTTCCAATCAATTTTCTGCTCCAAACATCTCATGTAGAAATCCCAGAATGATACTAATCCTTAAGGCACTAAGCTTTCCTTGCAAATAACAGTGATACCATCCTATGTGTATGACCTGTGTTTCTCATTCCATCATCTTTGGATATGTCTACATGAAGTTAGAGGCTCCTTTTAAGACATTTTTTGACTTCAAAGTGGGGTACGAGGTGATCTCTTTAATAAGGAATAAGATGAAATCAGTCATATTTTTTGTGTTTTCTTTAGGATCTATTTCTCCATCTTACCCTAAGTCAGTTGTTGAAGGTTGGGGGAAGAAAGGCCAAGAAACATCTCAGGAGGAGGAGTCTAATGTCTACAGTTCCAGGTGTTCATTTCTTTAATCAATCACATCATAAAAATCAGAAAGAAAGAAACCACAATGAACAAAGGGAAAGGAAAAAACAACAACGTTGTTCTCCCCAGACTCTTCTTTCCCCTCTTCCTCCTCAGGGTAGGGGGCCACATCCGGGGCCCAGGGCTGGGTTGCAGGCAGATCTGCTAGGCAGGCAATTGAGTTTCACTTCCTGTCAACCCCAGATCTGAGGCAGGATGTCTGGGGGTACAGTGGAGGGCCTAGGGTTGGGTAGTCAACAGGTACCACTTTAGGATTCTGTCTTGCAGAAATGTCCATAAAGCAGCCTACTAGTACTAGTACTCCCCAGGTAGAACAGCCAACACCAAAGCATTTCACTAGTTTTTAGGGGTTTCTTCCCACACTCTTACCTCTAATCATTAGTAACAAGGATAAGGACAAGATGCTAGCTAGACCTGGCAGAGATGAAGCACAACTGGTGAAAGAGCAGAGGTTAAGGATGGCAGTGTTAGAACACTGAAATAACTGTGTTGAATACAATCAGTTTTTATAATCTTCTGAGACATTCTGAGTTGGGTTTCTGGTGTTAAGTCAGGAAAGTGGAGCACAGGAAGGCAAGCTGTGAAGAAAATTTCTGAAGCTTCATTTCAAAGTCTTAAGAAGTTCCTACTCAGCCATTGCTCTCATTTTGTTTTTTAAGTGGAGCATCCAATCTAGTGTTCGAGGTAATCACTAATATTCACCTTCTTCCTCCCTGGTTCCAGAGGTACTGTTTGGCATTAACCTAAGCCAATGTAGAGGATTTGGGAAGGTAAACGGGTTGATCAGTAAAAGGCAATATGGGGATGGGGAAAGGCAGAGGTGACACCTGAGGAGAGGAACCTGCAGCCGGCCCCTCCCAAACTGCAGGGGAAACAAGTTTAGCAGGGTTTAGCCCTGGAGGAACAACAGCTGCTGTAAAGAAATGGGGCGGGAGAACCTTTGGATTTGTCTAAAAAATGAGGCGCAGGGCAGGGCAGGACTGCAAAGGGCGTGGCCGTATGGGGCTGGATTACTGGCGAGTTGCCCCACTTTCGATCCCCATCGCCCAGAGACTTGGGGGTTTAATTAGAATACTAACTGGGTCCGCCCAGAAGCCTTCACGCTGCCCTCTGACCCTGGGGCCAGCCCGAGGAGGCTCCTGGGGCTGAAGGCCAGAGCAAACATAAGCTGTCGTCACTTCGCCACCTGAATCCCAGGGGCGGCCCCGGGGGCAGGGCCAGGCCAGAGCTGCCTGCCCAATCCGGCCCACCGCCTCCGCGGCGTGGAAGCCGCCGGCAACCCTGAAGCTGCGGGGACAGGTGACCGACCGGCAGCGACCTCCGCCTTTTCTCGCGGGTCTCAGTCCGGAGGGTTGAGCTGGGTGGTCGAGGGAAATAGGCACGAGATTTCGACCTGTCCACCTAAGAGAGGGTTAGTGAGGGTCTTCCACTTGCCCCCAACAACACTAGTGCGCCCCAGTGCGTTTACGGAGTTTGCCCGCCCTCCTCTGTGTCCCCAAGCCGTTCTGGGGCCTGGGTGAAGGTCAGAGCCTGAATATTCTTCCCGTCCTCATTTGTCAGGGCCCTTTTCCCTCTCAGGTCCTGGACGAAGAGTGCCTGTGAGGAGAGGGGCTGTGCCTGCCTCGGAATTCTCTCGGCGCCCAGAGGACTGCTTTACACGCAGTAGACGCTCAATAATGGTATCAACGTCAATAAAAGAGACCACGACTTTTACTTTACTAAAGTCTTCAGTCTCTGCTCCCTGCTTCCTCCTTCACCTCCGGCCATGAAATGGTGTACTCTCCCTTTAAGATTAAAATGGTGACTTGCTACAATCAGGACTCCACTTCCGGTGGGGAGGGGGCGGGACCCCAGCCCGCTCACGCCGGAAGTGGTTTGCGTTTTCAAGATGGCGACTCCCTATGTAACTGACGAGACCGGCGGTGAGTGCGGGAGGCGCGGAGCCGCTTTTCCCCGGGCTCTCGGGGTAGGGGTTCGGACTTGGAAAGGGGTCTGTGCCCCGCCCATCCCGGGGCCCCTCCTTTGCCCCGCCCTCCGGACCGCCTTCCCCATTCATTCTACACGGTGTCACCTGCGCCCCCTTCTGGTCTCGAGTTTAGGGGTCTCTGCTTCCGGTCACCCAAACCCTGGGGTCCTTCAATGCTGGTCCCTGCTCCAGGACCCTTAGCTTTTCTCCAGCAGTTGAAGTTCCAGTATCTCTTTTGGGTTCTTTAGCGTTGGGGGCTCCTACATTCTCAGTTCCCTCCAATTCCTGCTCCCCTCCCCTCCACCATCTCTTAGTTATTCCTGCCTTCTATCCTACCACAGCCACGTTTTAATTCTTTTTCTTAAAGATACATCTGTTGAAGATCTTCTCATGGCTACATAGTGCTTTTTCCACTCTCATCTTCATGGTTGGGTCACGAAGCCAGGGGTGTGAAGGGAAGAGAAACAACTTTCAGCTCTAATTCTGTCCTTGATGGCCCCACCCTTCTCTACCTTCTCTGGTGATGGTGATAAGGAGTTGAGAGATCTAAAGTGTAAGACAGCAAACCAAGGTGTCTAGTGGCCTCTCAAGTCCTCTGACAAGTTGATAAAACCCACTCCACTGTTCCTTCTAGCTAGATGAATTTCCAGCCTGGCTGATTGAGATGCTGTAGTGTCTGCTGTGTGTGTATATGAGTTTTATGTGTTGAAAACAAAAGCAAGGTTTTCATTGTGGTTTTGTCCCATCCGAATTTTCTCATCTTTAGAAAAATGTGCATACTAATATCTACCCACTGATGATCAAATAAGGTAGTATATGTAAAAGTTATTTATAAAATGCTGTGCAAGTCAAGGTGTTTTCTTTTGTAGCCCTCATTGTGTATATGTAGTCTCTCTGAAAGTGACACTATGCCTGTGTTGTGGTACATTCTGTTTTAAAATGTGCCATTTATAAAAGCTTACTTTCCTGCTTTTCATGTTCCTTAACATCCCAACCCACTTTTATGGTATCTAATGACAACGCAAATCTGTTCCCTTCCTCCAACTTCTCCTGCTCTCTACTTCGTAGGTCCTTCAACTAGCTCCTTATAATGTGTGCTTTGAAAATACTACTTTATTTCTAGGGATGCCGGGACAGCTCAGCAGGTTGAGCACTTGCCTTACAACCTTGAGGTCCAAGGATCGAATCCTGGCCCCCGCCTATGCAAGCATACCTGCTGAACTGCAGTGCAACTGGTAACTGCTGGGATGGTGGCAAAGGTTCTCACCTCCCATTAGGGAAGCCCCCAGTTTGGTTCCCACCCCACACAGTCCCACATTTTACTGTGTGGAATGAAACTATGCCACAATAATGATGTACACCTATGGAGACTGCTCTCAGCTCTCTCTCTCACTCTCACACCTTCTTCTCAAACAATAAAATAAACCAAAAGAAAAATAAAATAAAAAATAAACCAAAATAAAATAAAATAAAATATTACTTTATTTCCAGTGCACTTTTCTTTATTCTTAACTATTTCCTTACACTGATTTAATGAAAATCCAGAGATCACATCTCATCCTATCCTCCCAATAATGGGTATCTTCTCTTACACCATGTGGAAGAGGAGAAGGAATCAAACATTGCTTTTTTGTTTTCCCTTACTACTTCCAGATCACTGATCTACCAGTGTCACTCATACTCGTGAAAGGTATTGCCATGCGATTATAACATTTTCTCTCAAACCTCAGGGCCATCATCTTCTGCCCACAAGAACACAGGTGTATTGCATCTTATTTTTTCTCCACTCTTGCTTGCTCTCATTCTCAGCATCTCCAGCATCCTTGGGATACTCTGATTTTCTAGTTCTTCAACATGATACCATTGACTTTCCTTTTTTTAAATTTTTTAATTTTTTAGGATTTATTGTCTGAGAGAAGGTGAGTGAAAGAAGGGAAGAGGGCCTACAGCAGTCTCCATAGTTGTAGATCATTAGTTGTGACATGGTTTCAGTCTACACAGGTGGATGTGGGGCTGTGCGGGGTGGGAACAGTACCAGGGGCCTCCTGCATGGGAGGTGAGGTAAGAACCTTGCCTCTGAGCCATCCCAGTGGTTATCACTTGTACTGCAGTTCAGCATATGGATTTGCTTGGACCAGGGCCAGAAATTGAACCTGGGCTTTTCAATTACGAGGCAAGTGCTCAACTGCTGAGCTATCCCGGCAACCCCCTTCCCTCCCTTTTTTTTTAAACCAGCTACATACTAGAATCATTACAACTTGTGCCTCACCTATGACACTGCTTCCCCTTCATGTGCTTCCCATCAGTTACAGTACTTCAGCCTCCTTACTAGTCACCTTTTTCACTACCTCACACCCACAGAATCAGTGTTTTGTCCTCCTTAAGGTTCTCTTGTTCTTGACCTTTCCCATGTCATTGAGTCTTCCACTACGTTCATGATTATCATTGATGTGCCCTTGTAGATCTCTGTGACCAGCCACTTTGATACTGTCTTCATTGCTTTCTTCATCTTGATCTTCTACACTAAGCAAGCACTTCTGTTATCTTGAATCATACATACCCTTCAACTGTTTTCTTGGCTTCTGCCTTTAGGCCACAGCATTATGGCTAGACAATAAGCATAGAAGCTAGCAGATTCTACATAACTTAAATGTTATCTTCTGCCAAGATCACAGTTTCTCTTCATTTTATTTCTTTTTGGTTTGCTTACATTCTGCCATGGCTGTTTCCCCAGCTTTTTCTCTAGTTCTCTGTGACCTTCTTCTACCTCTTGTGGCAGATGACCTCACTTTCTATTTCATTGAAAAATCAAGGCTTTTCATTTCTGTTTCTTTTCTGCCCACAGCTTGATTTCTGGAATATCAGTCCTATGCATAGTACCGGTATTTCCATTTCCTCACTGCTTATTTGTTCCTTAACTCTTTACAATTTTTACTTCTAGCCCTAGTCTCTCTCCGGAGTTGCCAATTTTATTTTCTAATTGTGTGGTCAATAGCTTTCATTCTTGGATATTATAGTCACACGTCAAATACAATGTGACCAAAATCAATATCAGTTTTCCTTCCTTATTTTTGTTAAAGGCACCATTGTTCTAACCAATCTAAGATCAACTTTTTTGCATAATTTCTCTCTCTTTTTCTTCTCTTAAAATTTTAAATACACTTTAATTTTCAGGACATTTTTAGATTTATAGGAAATTTGAGAAGATGATATAATTCCCATATACCTTCTACTCAATTTCCCCTATTATTAACCTCTTACATTAATATGGTACCATTATTACAATTAATGAACCAATATCAATACATTATTATTAACTAAAGTCCATACATTATTCAGATTTTCCTAGTTTTTACCTAATTTTTTTTCTGTTCCAGGACCCCATCCAGGACACTACATTACATTTAGTTCTCATGTCTCCTTAAGCTATTGGCTGTGACAGTTTCCTAGACTTTCCTTGTTTTTGATGACCTTGACAGTTTTTTGTTTTTTTGTTTTTGACCTTGACAGTTTTGAGGTGTACTGGTCAGGTATTTTGTAGGATGCCACTGTTGGAATTTGTCTTATCTTTTCCCCATGATTAGACTGAAGTTATATGTTTTTGGGAGGTTGACCATAGAGGTAAAGTGACATTTTCATCATACATCAAGGGTAAATAGTATCAGTGGTTATTTTTCTGTTGATATTGACCATGCTCACCTGGCTCAGGTGGTGTTTATAAGGTTTCTCCACTGTATGTTACTCTTTTTCCTTTCCATACTGTACTCTTTAGAAGAAAGTAACTATTCAGAGCCCATACATTTTTTTTCCTTTTAAAGATTTATTTTATTGTTTGAGAGGTGAGTGAGCAAGAGAGCATGGGGGAGGTCCCAGAGCAGTCTCCACAGTTGTACATTCTCAGTCGTGACATGGTTCATTTTGCACAGGTGAATGCCAGGCCCCGAGGGATGGGAACCAGACCAGGGGCCTCCCACATGGGAGGTGAGAACCCTCATTACCATCCCAGCAGTTACTAGCTGTGCTGCAGCTCAGCACGTGGATTTGCATGGGCTTGGAGCCCGGGGCTGGGGCTGGGACTGGATCTGGATCCCTGGACCTCACAGTTGCAAGACAAGCACTCAATATCCTATCATCCACTTTTTTTCTTTTTTTTAAAGATTTATTTTATTGATTTTGACAGAGAGAGATGGAGACAGAGACAGAATGGGGAGGACCTAGAGCAGTCTCCATGTCTCCATAGTTGCACATCATCAGTTTTCAACATGGTTTCATTCCACACAGGTGGGTGGGTGCAAGGGCGGGAATTGGGCTGGGGGCCTCTCTCATGGGAGGCCCCCTCGAGCCAGGGACCAAACCAGGGGGCAAGAACTGAACTGGGGGTCTCCTGCATGGAGGAAGCACACCCCAGTTCAGCATATGGGTCCACATGGGCCGGACTGAGATTTGATCCGCAGTCTCCGGGTCTTCAAAGCGAGCGCTTAACCTGCTGAGCCATCCCAGCTTTCCCTATCACCCACATTTTTATCCTTTTTAAAAAAATTAAAAAAATTTTCAGTTACAGTTGACATTCAGTATTATATTAGTTTCAGGTGTACAGCAGCATAATGGTTAGGCATTTATATAACTTATGAAGTGATCCCCCAATAAGTCTTGCACCCACCTGCAAGATGAGTACTCTACCTGCTGAGCCACCCCAGCATCCCCCACATTTGTCTTTTGATTGGAGCATTTAATGCATTACATTTAATGTAATTATTGATAGGTATGTAGTTGCCATTTTATTGTTTTCTGATTGTTATTGTAATTCTCTTGTTTTGTTTTTCTGTTGTTTTCTTACTCTTTCTTGTATGTTGATGACTTTCTGTAATGTTGTATTTGGATTCCTTCCTCTTTATTTCTTATAAATCTCTTGTAGATTTTTGACTTGTGGTTATCCTATGCTTCATATATTCAAACTATGTAATAGCAGAATATATATATTTTTAATTTATTGGGTTTTTTTATTTATTATTTATTGTTTTTGACAGAGAGAGAGAGAGAGAGAGAGAGAGAGAGATACAGAGACAGAGAGAGAACTGAACTGGGGGAGCTCCCCAGTTCAGCATATGGGTCTGCACGGGCCGGGGCCTTGATTCGATCCTCGGTCCCTGGCGCTGCAAAGTGAGCGCTCAACCCACTGAGCCATCCCGGTCTCCCCTAGCAGAATATTTTAAGCTGGTTAAGTTCAAACACATTCTAAAATCACTACCATTTTTACTCACCCTCTCCACATTTATGTTTTGTCATTATTTTTTACTTGTTTTGTTGTGTGTGTGTTTTATCCCTTAATTTACTATTGTAATTACGCACAGTCTTCCTATTTTTGCCTTTTAACCTTTGTACTACTAGCTTTAGTGTTGGTTGATCCACTGCTTTTATTATGTGCTTACCTTTGTCAGTGAGAATTTGTTTTTTCTTTGCAATATATATATATACATATATATATATTTACATATATATAATATAAATATATACCCCGATAGCAGCAATATATATTTATATAATATATATGTAAATATATATAAATATATATTTATATTATATATATGTAAATATATACATATAAATATGTTTTTATATATATATTTTTTTTTTCTTAAGTGCATTTAACATTTCTTGTAATACTAGTTTGGTGGTGATGAGCTCTTTCAGGTTTTTCTTGTCTGGGATCATAGCCCACACTTGAAAAGTGGAGAGGTATGCCCCTTTCCTTAGAAAGGAATATTTTTATACATTATTTGGAATTCTTCTGCAGAGGAGATTTGTCTCTTTTTTCCCCATGTATTTATTCAATTAATTATTTATTTGGATTTTTGTTTTTTATTTAAGATTTATTTTTATTGTTTTTTGACAGAGAGACAGAGACAGAGAGAAGGGGGAGGGCCCAGAGCAGTCTCTATAGTTGACAGCATTAGTTTTCCATATAGTTTCACTCCACAGGTGGGCACAGGGCTGCGCAAGGCAGAAACTGGGCCGGGAGCCTCCCACATAGGCCCCGGCAAGAACTGAACTGGGGGCACACCCCAGTTCAGCATATGGGTCCGTCTGGGCCAGAGTCGGGATTCGATCCCTGGTCTCTGGGGCTGCAAAGTGAGTGCTTAACCCACTGAGCCATCCCAGCTTCCCCATCAATCATTTATTTAAATCAATATAGACTGGGTTATAATCCAGTACTATTTTTATTTATTTTATTGCTCAGATGTTCCCACTTTGGACATTGGAAGCTCTGTTAGTTGCCTATGTCCCTTGGCAGGCCCCCATCAGTGTAGGTTTGTATTTTTGTTTTTTATTGGCTCTTCTTTCTGGCACTAGCAGATGCTCCAAGCTTATCTGGAATAGTTCTATTCCAGTTCTAGAATCAGTCATTTCTCCAAGGAACCCTTGTTCCTTTTATTGGAATGATACAGGGGGGAAAAACTCAGCACACTTGGTTTTTCTTTGCTGCTGTCGGGGTATTGTTTTCCATCATTCAGTCCTCTTTTGCTCTCTGTCCCCTGCACACACCAGTTATCAAAATATCATTCTTTTATTTCTACTGCAATTACTCAACCCATTTTCACTACTTGTTAGCTATATGGCCTTGGGAATTTTAAGCCTTGGGAATCTAAGCCTTATTTGTCTCATCAGTGAAATAGGAATAATAAACTCCTAAAAACAGGGTTAGTCTGATAATTAAAATTTAAATGAAATAATGTACATGTCTGGCACATAAATAGTGCCCAACAAATGTTTCTATAATTATTATGTAAAGATTATTATATGGTTTAGAAGAGGTTATATATGCAAAGTATCAAACCTAGTACTTGCGTCATTCTAAGTACCTGATAATATTGTAGTTTCTTTTATCCTGCAAATATTGCTGTGACTTACTCTACTAGGTCGTTGTCTTATCTCCAGTATCTTCAGTTTGTTTGACACACTGGTATCATGATGATCATTGCTCCTTGAGTGTAAATTTAGTTATGTAATTTTTTTTAAAGATTTATTATGTTGTTTGAGAAAAGGTGTGTGTGAGAGAGAGAGAGAGAGAGAGAGAGAGAGAGAGAGAGAGAGAGAGAGAGAGAGAGAGAGAGAAAGAGAGAGAGAAAGAGAGAGAAAGAGAAAAGGCCCAGAGCAATCTCCATAGCAGTATACATCATTAGTTGTGACATGGTTTTATTCCACACAGGTGGATGTGGGGCGACGTGGGGTGGAACCCAGCCAGGGTCCTCCCACATGAGAGGCAAGAACCTTCGTCGTCATCCTGGCGGTTACCAGTTGTGCCACAGTTCAGCATATGGGTCTGCATAGCCAAGGCCAGGATTTGATCCTCGAACCTCGTGGTTGCACAGCAAGTGCTCAACCTGCTGAGCTATTCTGGCATCCCCTAGTTATGTATTTTTGTTCACTATAATTCATCTACCCAGAGTCCAATGTTAAATATGACATACCTTATTTTCCGGCGTATAAGACGACCGGGAGTATAAGACGACCGGGCGTATAAGACGACCCCCTAATTTTACAGTTAAAACATAGGTTTAGGCCTATATTCGCTGTATAAGATGACAGAAGTGGGGGGTCGTCTTATACAGCGAATATAGGCCTAAACCTATGTTTTAACTGTAAAATTAGGGGGTCGTCTTATACGCCCGGTCGTCTTATACGCCGGAAAATACGGTATATCTTTCCAATATATCCTTTATTTTTTCTATTCATTTTTAAAACATTATTTAATCAGATAGTATATACATTTTTAATACTTGCTTTTTTATTTAACTTATGACATAAAGTTCGTTTCTTGCTGTTAGAAACTCTTTGTAAAAATCTTTTAAAACACTGGCAGAGTATTTTATTATTTGGGCACATACCCACTCTTACCTTCTGTTACTGGACTTTTAGATTGTTTCTAGAATTTTTATTATAAGAACTCTATGAATATTTTTGTGTATAAATTTTTGCCTCTATTTAGAGTTATTTTCTTAGGATAGAATTCCCAGAAATAGAATTATTGGGTTAGATGGCACAAACATTTATTTTTTTATTAATTATAAAATTAATTCATGTTGCTTGTAGAAAACTTGGAAAATATTTTAAAAAATAGTAATTTATAAAATATAAGTCACATGATTGGTAATTACAGAACCCAAAGATGACCACAGTTTCATTTCCTTGTAGTTTTTCTTTTTATGCACATATATTTAACATAATTGGGTTCATACCAAATGGCTGTATTTCTCAAAATATAATCCTCAAAACTCTCACTAGTCCCATGAGATGTGCTACAAAATAACTAAAATAAAAATAAGTTTCCTAGGGTCAAATACATTTGGGAAACACTAAAACGTATTCCTGTCTTGGATATTGACATGAATAAGATTAACTCACTTAAGTCTTGCTGATAAGAACAAAATTATTTTTTCTGTGTTTAACCTAGAATTTCCCAAATTAATTTAACAATTTTTTTTTTAGGTAACCCTTGTTAATATTTTATGGAACTAGTAGTGTTTTATATAACAAAAGCTTTGGGAAATGCTGAGAAATGATAGGACTATTTTATATACTCTTGCTATGTTAACCAAATTGCTTTCTAAAGGATTTTACCATTGACAACACATGAATATACTGGTTTCACCACTTCTTTGACTGCATTAGTATTCTCATCTTTAAAAATTCTGCTTTGACTGATGAAAATATTTTATTTTATTGTTTCATATATTTTTTAAAGATTTATTTTTATTGTTTTTTGACAGAGAGAGAGATAGAGAGATATAGAGAGAAGGGGGAGGGCCCAGAGCAGTCTCCATAGTTGAAAGCATTAGTTTTCCATATAGTTTCACTCCACAGGTGGGCATGGGGCTGCACAGGGCAGGAACTGGGCCAGGGTCTCACCCCAGTGCGAACCAAACTGGGGGAACTCCCCAGTTCAGCACATGGGTCCGCACGGTCCAGGGCCGGGATTCAATTCTCGGTCCCTGGGGCTGCACAGTGAGCGCTTAACCCACTGAGCCATCCCGGCTACCCCCCACCCCCCCTTTTTTTAATATTTACTTTTACTGTTTTTTTTAAAGATTTATTTTTATTATGTTTTGACAGAGAGACAGACAGAGAGAATGGGGAGGGCCCAGAGCAGTGTCCATAGTTGACAGCATTCGTTTTCCATATAGTTTCACTCCACAGGCGGGTGCAGGGCTGCGCAGGGCAGGAACTGGGTCAGGAGCCTCCTGCATAGGCCCCAGCAAGATAGTTCAGCATATAGGTCCTCATGGGCTGGCCCCAGGATTCGATCCTCGGGCTCTGGGGCTGCAAAGCGAGCTCTCAACCTGCTGAGCCATCCCAGCTTTCCCTCTTTGTGATCTTAAACATATATTTTCAACCCTTTTTTTTTTTTAAAGATTTATTTTATTGGGGAAGCCAGGATGGCTCAGCAGGTTAAGTGTTCACTTTGCAGCCCTGGGATCTGAGGATCGAATCCTGGCCCCAGCCCGTGGGGACCCATATGCTGAACTGGGCTGTGGCTGCCAGTTTGGTTCTTGCCCAGGTGAGCTTCTCACGTGGGAGCACCCCCCCCCCCTGGTGTGGCCCCCAGCTCGAGGGGGCATGCCTCCCATGTGGTAGGTCCCAGGCCCTGTTTCTGCCCTGCATGGCCCCCACCCACCTGTGTGAAACAAAACCATGTTGAAAACTGATGACATACAACTATGGAGACTGCTCTGGGCTCTCCCCTTTCTCTCTTTCTCTCTCTCTGTCTCTCTGTCAAAAAAAAAACAAAACATTAAAATAAATCTTAAAAAAAAAAAGATTTATTGTTTGAAAGAAGGTGAGAGAGAGAGAGGGGGAGTGCCCAGAGCAGTCTCCACAGGCACATGTCATCAGTTGTGACATAGTTTCATTCCACACAAGTGGATTTGGGGCCACATGGGGTAGTAACCAAACTGGTGACCTCTCACATGGGAGGCAAGAACCTTCCCTGCTAAGCCATCCCAGGGGTTCCCAGTTGCACTGCAGTTCAGCATATGGGTTTGCACAGGCCAGGGCCAGGAATTGAACCCTGGACCTTGCAGTTGGAGAGAAGCGCTCAACTGCTGAGCTATCCTGGCATCTTCTGGGTTTTTTTTTGTTTGTTTGTTTTTTTAATATATATTCTCTTTTCTTTTCTTTTCTTTTTTTATTGTTTTTGACAGAGAGGGAGAGAGAGAGATACAGAGACAGAGAGAGAACTGAACTGGGGAACTCCCCAGTTCAGCATATGGGTCCGCACGGCCGGGATTCGATCCCCGGTCCCTGGCGCTGCAAAGCGAGCACTAAACCCACTGAGCCATCCCAGCTTCCCCTGGTTTTCTTTTTTTTAAGATTTATTTTATTGTTTTTGATAGAGACAAAGAGAAACAGAGAGCAGGAGGGAAGGCTTCAAGCAGTCTCCATAGTTGTATGTCATCAGTTTTTTATATGGTTTCGTTCCACACGGGTGGGCGGGGGTCGCACAGGACAAGAACTTGGCTGGGGGCCTCCTGCATGGGAAACTCATCCCAGTTCAGCATATGAGTTTGCACGGGCTGGGGCTGGGATTCGATCTTCGGTCCCTGGGGCTGCAAAGCGAGCCCTTAACCTGCTGAGGCATCCCGACTTTCCTATCTTCCAGTATTTAATACTGTTAATCACCTGCCTTTACTTAAAACTCTTTTGGTCTCCATGGCATAGCACTGTCCTGGTTCTTCTTTTGTAGAAACATTTTATTTTGTTGCTGGTACCTTTTCTTTCTTGAAAATGATTTTCTTTCAGGAAAATGATCATGACCATTTTTCCAGGTCATACTTCCAAACTGGATCTTTTTATATTTTCTGTTAGAAACCACATCTAGGTCTTGTAATTGTTGGCCCTGGGAGCATCCTCAAACTCTGATCTGTGACCCAAATCTACTTACTTAAAGTAGGTCCCAGGGATTTAACACACCTTTAACACCCATTTCCACCTTGGAGTTCTCCCAAGCCTTGCTGTGTTGTTTCTTCACTGTCTTCCTGCCATTCCTGAAAAATAATAAAGCCCTTTCAGTTTAAGAAAATAGATTGAGGATTATAAAACAGCAGATGTGGGAAATCAATGAAGTTTACAAAATTGTTATAGTTGCTTTTCTAATCTATAGTTTCTGACTCTGGAAGATGTTTCCTGAAAATCCTGATATTCTGCCCTTGTTTTTTATTTCTAGGGCAGCCAAACCTCTTCATTCTTTTTGACTTTACCCTTCGGTACCATCAAAGCCAGAGAATGGAACCAAGATAAAATAAAATAGGTGCTCCTTTGTGATAATGGGCTATTTGTATCTCTGCGGGCTTCTATTTAGGCTGGTCATTCAAGAATCTTCTGTGCTATGATTTTTCACATTCCATCTTTACTAATCTTAAGGCTTTGATTATATTCTCTGCAATTTACTTAAATATATGTTTCTTAAAATTGTTTCTCTTTAATTCCATGTAAAACATCTGTCTAGAATTGAATCACTTATTTTCACAAAGTTGTCTTTTCTGGACTTTCTTTATATTCTTTATATTAATGGTTTTTATTCTTCAAATTTTCCACATTAAAAAGTGATATTGTAATTAGTTTATTTATTTGTGTTCTTATTTATTACATTCCTCACTAGAATGCATATATGCTACAAGAAAGACTAGACCCTTGCTTGCTTTATTCATTCTTGTATCCCTAGGTCCTATTATAGTGCAAGTGCTAAATAAACATTCAAAATCCATGTGTGAATAAATGTTATTACCACATGTCTTGCCTACTCACAGGTATATGGTGAAAAATAAGAGAATACATGTGAAAAGCACCAGATTAAATCCACTGTAGCACTGTTTCAATTATTTCTAATTCACATCTTGGCAGTCTTCAGATCCTATTGACTTTACTCTTCCTGATGAATATTTCTTTCATTTTCCTTTCATTACCCACACAAAGAATCGAAATCAGGCATGTCCAACCTTCGGCCCAGGACGGCTTTGAATGTGGCCCAACACAAATTCTTAAAACATTATGAGATTTTTATTGTGACCTTTTTTTTTAAGCTCATCAGCTGTCGTTAGTATAGTGTATTTTATGTGTGGCCCAAGACAGTTCTTCCAATGTGGCCCCTGAAAGCCAAAAATTTGGACACCGCTGATTTAAATAAGTCTTCTCACATTACAGCTATTGCTTTCATTATTTTCTATCTTTAGTTTATGTTACACATTTGCAGGTTAATCTTAAAGCATTGTGCAGAGAAGATCATCTGTATTGGCCTTTAGTGTTCTCTTAACAGTGTGAAGCTGGAGTTAAAGTTCAAGAAGAGATTGGATACCTTTTATCTTCTGACTAATTTTCCTCTAGTCTGTCTTCCCAATACATATACTTTTTGCTCAAATATGCTGGATTTGTGCTCAAATTTATTTATTCATTAATTTGAATTAATTACAGCCTTCTTTGGGTCAAGCCCTTTGCTTTAAATATCAAAGGTGAAGTCCAAGCTCTCACACAGCAAGCAAACAATTGTTATACATTAGAGCATAATAACAGCCAAAACAGGTGCTGTGGGCCTATAAAGGGCAACTTCTGGAATGGGGTGGGTAGGTTAGGGAGAGTTCACTGAGTAGTTTATATTTTAATTTGACCTTTAAATGCCAATAGGAATTAACTCACATGAATCAAGGTAAGTGTTTTAGGCCAAAGGAAGCAAAAGTAGAAAGGCATAGAGAATAGAGACACCTTTGGGTGAGATTTGTGAATATTTCAGTGGCTGGATCAGAGTGTGAGTGAGGAGGTGCTAAGAGGCTGGAGACCAGCAAGCACTAGGTCAAGAAGGCCTTTTTGTGTGTGATTCCATTTTCCATCTATATGCTCTGAGGGCAACAGGAATCTAGGAAGAATTTTAAGTAGGGTCATGACTAGTCCAATTTGTCCCTTTGCTTATGTTATGCCATATGGGTGCAATTCTTCTCTTTCTCCTCTTTCCTCATAACCAGGACCCATGCCTCCACCTGTGTAAATCCTGCTCATCTTCAAAAGTTCACAACAGATGCTCTGGCTTCCATAAATACTTATGAAGCACCTGCTCAAAAGTAATTTCACTCTTGATGTACCCCGTTCTCCAAGCCATTTAGATTTGAAACCTAAAATGAGATTTTATTTATTTTAAAGATTTATTTTGTTGTTTGAGAGGTGAGAGAGAGAGAGAGAGAGAGAGAGAGAGAGAGAGAGAGAGAGAGAGAGAGAGAGAGAGAGAGAGAGAGAGAGAGAGAGAGAGAGAGAGAGAGAGAGAGAAAGAGAAGGAGGAGGGCTCAGAGCAGTCCATAGTTGTACATCATTGTTGTGACAAGTTTCATTCCACACAGGTGGATGTGTGGCTGCATGGGTAGGGAAACGAAGTGGGGGCCTTCAGCATGGGAGGCAAGAACCTTTGCCACCATTCCAGTGGTTACCCGTTGTGTTGCAGGTCAGTGGTATGGGTTTGCACAGGCCTGGGCGGGGATTCGATCTCCAGACCTCGGGGTTACAAGGCAAGTGCTCAAACTGTTGAGCTATCCCTGCATCCCTAAAATGTGATATATATATATATATATATTTTTATTATTATTGATTTTTGACAGAGAGAGACAGAGACAGAGAGAGACAGAGAGAAGGGGGAGGGCCCAGAGTAGTCTCCATAGTTGACATTAGTTTTCCATATAGTTTCACTCCACAGGCGGGCACAGGGCTGCGCAGGGCAGGAACTGGGCAGGGAGCCTCCACATAGGCCCTGGCAAGAACTGAACTGGGGGCACATCCCAGTTCAGCATGTGGGTCCGCATGGGCGGGGGCCGGGATTCGATCCTCGGTCCTCGGGGCTTCAAAGTGAGCGCTTTACCCGCTGAGCCATCCCGGCTTTCCCAAATGTGATATTTTTAAAACCCACAATATAACAACAGTGGTAACAGAAGTTTTTAAAAAAGAAAAAGTATTTAATCACCCCCACATTAAGTTTTCACAGTGCAAATTCTTTTTTAAACTTACAAATATGTATAACATATATAATTGAAGCCATGGTATAGATTTAAAATTTTGTTTTACATTATATCACATTACATGATTTTGAGTTTTTCTTTTTTAAAAAAAGATTTATTGTTTTGAGAGAGGGTAAGAGAGAGAGAAAAGAGGAAGGGCCCAAAGCAGTTTCCATAGTTGTACATCATTAGTTGTGACATAATTTCATTCCACACAGGTGGATGTGGGGCTGCGTGGGGCAGGAGCTGAACTGGGGCCTTCCACATGGGAGGCAGGAACCTTTGCTTCTAAGCCATCCTGGTGGTTACCAGTTGTGCCACAGTTTACCATATGGGTTTGCATAGGCTGGGGCTGGGATTTGATTCCTGGACCTCACATATTTAAGACAAGCACTCAACCTGCTGGGCTATCCTGGCATTCCCCCCCCCCTTTTTTTAAATAATTTTTAATGGGTATATTATAAATCATTCCTATATAACTAGACATGAAGTTTGTTTTTAATTTTTTATTGATAAATTTATTGAGGTGACATTGGTTGGTAAAAATTACATAGGTTCCAGGTGTACAATTCTATTTAACATCATCTGTGTATTGCATTGCATACTCACCACCCACAGTCAGTTCTTTTTCCATTACCATATATAATCTTTTAAAAAGGATTTTTTTTTTGAGAGAAGGTGAGAGAGAGAAAGAGAGAGGTGGGTAGGGCCCAGAGCAGTCTCCATAGTTGTACATTAGTTCTGACATGGTTTCATTCCACGCTGGTGGACATGGGATGGGAACAGAACCGGGGGCCTCCTCTGTGGGAAGGGAGAACCTTCACTGCTGAGCCATTTTGGTGGTGACTGGTTGCACTGCAGTTCAGCATACGGAGTTTGCATGGGCTGGGACTGGGAATCGAACCCCAGACCTCATGATTGCAAAGCAAGTACTCATCCACTGAGCTATCCTGGCATCAGTTTGTTTTTATTTTTTAATTATTTATAGATAATTTCATAATTTTCATGTGATTCTCTTTTTCTGTTTTGGTTTTTTCTTTTTTTTTTAATATATTTTTATTTATTTATTTATTTTGACAGAGGAGAGAGAGAGGGAGAGATACAGAGACAGAGAGAGAACTGAACTAGGGGAGCTCCCAGTTCAGCATATGGTTCTGCATGGGCTGGGCCGGGATTCGATCCTCGGTCCCTGGCGCTGCAAAATGAGCGCCTAACCCACTGAGCCATCCCGGCTTCCCCTGGTTTTTTCTTGTTGGAACTATTTCCTTATGCTCAATCCTCAAAATTGGGATAACTAAAAGAAAATGTTTTGAATTACCTTTTTTTTTATTATTGTTTTTGACAGAGAGAGAGAGAGAGAGAGAGATACAGAGACAGAGAGAGAACTGAACTGGGGGAACTCCCCAGTTCAGCGTATGGTTCTGCACAGGCTGGGGCTGGGATTCGATCCTTGGCCCCCAGCGCTGCAAAGTGAGCGCTTAACCCACTGAGCCATCCTGGCTTCCCCTTGAATTATCTTTGACTTTAACACTAACCTTTGCCCCCTCCCCCAGGTAGTGAATTACCAAATGTTGTTGATTCTTTGACAGTGTACCTGGCATCAGTGTCTTCCTTTATATTCTCACTAGTTCAGCCAATTCTGTCCCTCATCTCAGAATTATTGCACTCTTTTTTTCCCTAATTGATTTCCAGTCTCCAGTGTTTTCCCTTTGCAATTCTCCTCTTTGTGCCAGAATAATTGCCCTAAAACAGTGGTGTCCAATCTTTTGGCTTCCCTGGGCCACATTGGAAGAAAATGTCTTGGGCCATACATATAGTAAAATACACTAACACTAACAATAGCTGATGAGCTAAACAAACAAACAAACAAACAAAAAAACAAATTGCAAATTCCATAATGTTTTAAGAAAGCTTACGAATTTGTTTTGGGCCTCATTCAAAGCCATCCTGGGCTGCATAGGGCCTACAGACCGTGGGTTGGACAAGCTTGTCCTAAACCATTGCTTTGGATAAAAGATTTTTTATTTCCAACCTGGCTTCCTATTTTATTCCTAAACACAGTCTGATTTCCCTGGACTCTTCTACTTTCTGCTCTTTAAATATTCCATGCACATTCCCATTTCTATGCCTTTCTTTGCTCATGTTTGTTCTTTCTCCCATTCCCTCTAGCTCTCAAATCTTTTTATTTTTATTGTTCTTGACAGAGAGAGACAGAGACACAGAGAGAAGGGGGAGGGAGAGCCCAGAGCAATCTCCATAGTTGTACGTCATCAGTTTTTGATATAGTTTCATTCCACACAGGTGGGCAGGGGGGCACACAGGGCAGAAACTGGGCCAGGGTCCTCCTGCATGGGAGGCATGCTCCCAAGCTGGGGGCTGAACCAGGTGCCTCTCACATGGGAAGAACTGAACTGGGGGCCACATCCCAGTTCAGCATATGGGTCTCCATGGGCTGGGGCCGGGGCCGGGATTTGATCCTCAGACCCTGGGGCTGCAAGTCAAGCACTTGCTGAGCCATCCCGGTTTCCCCTAACTCAAATCTTATAAATTTTATTGAACACATTATTTTTAGTTTTAACTTATTGATACTTTCATTTTGAACAAAAAAACTGAGTCATACTGTATAATCCATGTGGGAGGCTCATATACTTAAAAAATAAAAGAGTAATACAAGATCTGTACGTACATCTATATAGATAATAGATATATAGATATAGAGAGGTATATAGGGGAAGCCAGGATGCCTAAGTGGGTTGGGCGCTCACTTTGCAGCGCCGGGGACCAGGGATGGAATCCCGGTCCCGGCCTGTGCGGAACCATATGCTGAACTGGGAGCTCCCCCAGTTCAGTTCTCTCTCTGTCTCTGTATCTCTCTCTCATTCTCTGTCAAAAATAAATAAATAAATAAATAAATAAATAAATAAATAAATAAATATATTAGAGCGGTATATAAATTGTTAATGATTTCTACCACCTCTTCCAGGTTATCCCTCTTAAGATAACTAGCATTAAAGGCTTGGTATCTTGGTATGTGTCCTTCCACACCTTTTTCTTTTTTTTTAAGATTTATTTTGACAGAGTCAGAGAGAGGGATAGAGCGAAGGGGGAGGGCCCAGTGCAGTCTCCATAGTTGCACAACATTAGTTTTCTACATAGTTTAATTCTTTTTTTTTTTTTTTTTTTTTTTTTTT
>PVKE010008883.1:0-16096 GCA_004027555.1 Craseonycteris thonglongyai | reverse complement strand
TACATAGTTTAATTCTGTGGGTGGGTGTGGGGCTGTGCAGGGCAGGAACCAGCCTAGGGGCCTCCCACATGGGAGACATGTCACTGTGACCTGGGGGCCAAACCGGGGGCCTCCCACATGGGAAGTTCGCCTCAGCAAGAACCAAATGGGACCACACACCAGTTCAGTATAAGGGTCCACACAAGCTGGGGTAAGGATTCGATCCTCAGACCCTGGGGCTGCAAAGTGAGTACTTAACCCGCTGAACCCTCCCAGCTTCTCCCCACACATTTTTCTTTGTCCTTAACACTGACTATTTAAGTGCTGCTCCTTGCCTCAGCAAGAATTGGAGCTTACTCTATACCAGTGTTCTCAAAATATTGTCCAGGACCCTTGGGAGTTCCCTGAGACCCTTTTAGGAGACCTGCAAGCGTAACAACTTTCATAATATATAAAATGTTGGGGAAGCCGGGATGGCTCAGTGGGTTAAGCGCTCACTTTGCAGTGCCTGGGACCAGGGATCAAGTCGTGGTCCCTGTCCTGGCCCTGGCCCCGGCCCATGCGGAACCATGTGCTGAACTGGGAGCTCCCCCAGCTCAGTTCTCTCTCTATCTCTGTCTCTCTCTCTCTCTGTCTGTCAAAAAATAAATAAATAAAATATATTTTAAAAAATAAATAAATAAATAAAATGTTATTTGCCTTTTTGGTAGGTTGACATTTGCACTGAGATGGAAAAGCAGAGGTGGGTAAAATTGCTTATTCCTTAGCACTAATCAGGCCGGTGGCACCAACTGTTTTAGTCATTGTATTCGTCACCGCCATGCTTACATTAAATAGTGCCAGTTTCACTTAATATGCTTGATGATGATGCAATAAAAATTGTTAATTTTATTAAAACCTGGCCCTTGAATACACTTTTTGTTTTTTCCTAGTTTTATTTTGATATAATTGGCATAAAATATTGTATAAGGTTAAGTTGTACAGTGTGTTGATACATGAATATATTGTGAAATATTTACTGCAGTAAAGTTAGTTAACACATCCTTTATCTCACATGGTTACCATTTTGTTATGGTGAGAACACTAAAAGTTCTCCTCCCATAGCAAATTTCAAGTATACAATACAGTTAACTGTAGGCACCATGTTGTTCCTTAGATCCCTGGAACTTATAACTGAAAATTACACATTTTTAAAAATGTTCTCTGTGGACTGAATGGGAAGTAAGCATGAAGTACTCTGCTGTACACTGAAGGTGGTGTCTCAAGCAAAATCATGGCACAGTTGTCCAAGTTGCAAGCTAAATAAATTTCCTTTTCATAGAACACCATTTTTACTTGAAAAAACTACTGACAAACTAGTAATTCAGACCTGGGTATTTGATAGGCATTTTTCTGAAAATAAAAGAAGTGAGCCTGTCATTTCATGGAAAACAGTGGACAGTACTTGTTGCCAGTGATAAAATTTAAGCCTTCGAGTGAACATTAAAATTTTGGAAAACCTGGGGATGCAGGGATAGTTAAGCAGGTTGAGCACTTGCCTTGCAACTGTGAGGTCCAGGGATCAAATCCCAGCCCCAGCCTGTGCAAACCCATATGCTGAACTGCAGCACAACTGGTAACCACTGGGATGGTGGTGAAGGTTCTTGCCTCCCATGTGGGAGTTCCCCAGTTTGGTTCCTGCCCTGCATGGTTCCACATCCATGTGTGTGGAGTAAAACTATGTCCCATCTAATGATGTACAACTATGGAAACTGTTCTGGACCCTCCCCTCTTTCATCTCTCAAACAATACAGTAAATCTTTAAAAAAATTTTGAGGGGATGTCAGGATAGCTCAACAGTTGAGCACTTGTCTCACAATTGTGAGGCCTGGGATTCGATTTCCCAGCCCTGGCTGTACAAACCCATATACTAAACTGTGGTGCAACTGGTGATTACTGGGATGTTCTCGCCTCCCATGTGGGAGGCCCAGGTTGGGTTCCTGCCTTACACAGCCTCACATCCACCTGTGTGGAATGAAAACATGTCGTAACTAATGTACAACTATGGAAACTACTCTGGGTCCTCCCCACTTTCTCTTTCTCACCTCTTGAAAACAATCTTAAAAAATTTTTTTTTGGAAACTTGTATTTGCTACTATGAGTGTGAAAGCTTCCTTAAAAACTTTTCTGATGAGATTAACATGGGGGGCGGGGTTTACACTGCATAGTTAAATGGTTAATATTGCATAATAGTATAAGGGGGGAATCCTGAAATAAAAAATGTTTGAGGGTCACACTTTGCTTTTTTGCTAGCGTATGCCATGAACACCATTCAAGGTCATTTATATATAAATGTGCATTCAAGGTGCATTTATATATAAAATTCTTTTCCATAATAGCAGTGTTCCATCTGTGGATGATACACATCTATTCAATCATCCATTGATGGTCATTCAAGTTGCTTTCATCATTTTGTTAATTTAAATAATGCAGCAACAAACATTTTATATATATATCCTTGTGCACTGATGCTTGTGTATCTATAGTATAGATTCCTAAAAGTTGACCTGTTTTTCATGATTCATGTTATTAAAATTTTCCTTCGCTGGTCATTTCTTCTTGTATTTGCCTCCTTTTAGCCTCTTACTCACTGTCTTTTGATATCTCCACGCTATTGTCTTGTTTAAAAACAAACAAAAAAACAACTTCCTCTGTGACTGTCTTATCTTGCCAACTAGATTATAAAAACAGAATGGTGTGTTATGCAGTGTGTGGGCACTCAGTAAATAGAGAGATTGAGGGTTGATATGAGAAAAGAATGCCTTAATGGCTGCATCTCGTGACCAGATGGGTGCTGAAAGAAACGGCATTCATGCATTCTTTTATTGTGGGAACTATTTGATAATTATAGTAACTATCCAACTTAATTCTCTCATTTCAGGCAAGTACATTGCTTCAACACAGCGACCTGACGGGACCTGGCGCAAGCAGCGGAGGGTGAAAGAAGGCTATGTGCCCCAGGAGGAGGTCCCAGTGTGCGTGGTTAGGCGTGAGGAGGGGGTATTTAATAGAGTCCAAAGAACATGTATACCTATGGATTCAGGGAACAATATCTCAATCCCCAAATTCCAGGAATGGAAGGAGGGGATAACTCTCTGAGAAAGGAGACTCGTTGGAGGGTGGGATTCAGGGATGAGTGAGGTTAGAAGTGATTAATCCTGTGCCTATGGCCTCTTCAAAATGGCCAAATAGCATTCAGAGACCTAGGGACCGTCCTACAACCTGCGAAGCAGAGGAAAGTTGGGGAGAGACCAAGGGGGCAGAAGGAAGCAGACAGGTGAAAAGGGTGAATGATTCAGAAAGTTAAGAAAAGGGCTGGAAAAGTCAGTGATTCTTTGAAACCATTGCCATCTGATCCCTGCAGGTATGAGAACAAGTATGTGAAGTTTTTTAAGAGTAAACCAGAACTGCCCCCAGGGCTGAGCCCAGAGGCCACTGCTCCTGTCACCCCAACAAGGCCTGAAGGTGGAGAGCCAGGCCTCTCCAAGACTGCCAAACGCAACTTGAAGCGAAAGGAGAAAAGGCGACAGCAGCAGGAGAAAGGGGAGGCAGAGGCCTTGAGCCGGACTCTTGGTAAGGTGTCTCTGGGAGAGAGGGCCCAACTCCCCAGTGCTCCACAGGGCTCCCAAGTGGCCCCTACAGCCTCCGACCAGTCTGACTCAGCTGCCACCACTGAGAAGGCTAAGAAAATAAAGAACCTAAAGAAGAAACTTCGGCAGGTAGAAGAGCTGCAGCAGCGGATCCAGGCTGGGGAAATCAGCCAGCCCAGCAAAGAGCAGCTGGAGAAGCTAGCCAGGAGGAGGGTGTTGGAGGAGGAGCTAGAGGACTTGGAGCTAGGCCTGTGAGGCCTTTGGGGAACAGGGAATGGACTGTATAATAAACCATGGGGCTATCTGGGGTTGTGGGGAATGTGGGCAGCAGCAATCAGGAGGGTACCCCCCATACTGGCTCACATCCACCTCGGATGGCCCAACCCTGTCCTAGCCTCTCCCTCATTCCTTCCCTTTTCATCCGAATTCCTATTTTTTGGACTTTTCCCTCTCCCATTCCCAGTGTTCAAAAGTCTCAGTAACTACCCTAGGTTCCTTTGCTGCTGATTTGGGTGTCTTGTTCAAAAGAAAATTGGGTGGGTGGGACTCTTGGAGAACTGAAGTTGAGGGTATGGGGAATACGCCCAAGTCTTGGAGTCTTGGTTCCTGTTCACAGTGTTTATGGGTTATTCCCCTCCCCAGCCCTTGACCTTTTTTTTAAGGAACAGAATAAACACGTGGACAAATTGTCTAGCTTTGCCTCTTTTTAGCTTCTAGTAGATGTTTTATCCCCTTCAGATTAGCACAGGAAGACAAGATTTCGGAGTAGTTTTTCTTTTAATTTTTAAAAGTTAGGAGTATATGACCAAATTAGCAACATTGATTTCTGTATGTTTGCTCAGACTTCAGAGAACAGAAATTAGTGATATAATAAAATGAAACTTAGAACAAATTTTATTTGACATGTTTTTGTGTGTCATCATTGTGCTACATAGCAAAGAGGCCTTTGTACTGACCTTATTATTTTTTTTTTAAAGATTTATTGTTGGGGAAGCTGAGATGGCTCAGGGGGCTAAGTACTCACTTTACAGCCCTGGAGACCGAGGATCGAATCCCAGGCCTGGCCCATGCGGACCCATACGCCGAACTGGGGTGTGCCCCCAGTTCAGTTCTTGCCAGGGCCTATGCACGAGGCTCCCGGCCCAGTTCCTGCCCTGCGCAGCCCCGCGCCCACCTGTGGAGTGAAACTATATGGAAAACTAATGCTGTCAACTCTGGAGACTGCTCTGGGCACTCCCCCTTCTCTCTCTCTGTCTCTCTATCAAACAATAAAAATAAATCTTAAAAAAAAAAAAGATTTATTGTTTGAGAAAAGATGTGAGAGAGAGAGAAAAGTTGGGAGGGCCCAGAGAAGTCTCCATAGTTGTACATCATTAGTGATGATAACAGTTTCATTCCACACAGGTGGATGTGGGGCCACACGGGAACCAAACTGGAGGCCTCCCACATGGGAGGGGAGAACCTTTGCCTCTTGTCTCAGTGGTTTGCTGGTTGTGCCACTGTTTATCATGTGGGTTTGCATGGGCCAGGGCTGGGATTTTATCTCTGGACCTCCCAGTTGCAAGGCAAGTGCTCAACCTGTTGATCTATCCCAGCATCCCCCTTATTGTTTCTTTCTGAAGATAATTGACCTACTTCACAGCTTCACTGGGCAGCTCATCTGATATTTTACCTTATCAGATGTTACCCCAAGATGGCATTATGGGGCAAACTAATGATACAGGAAAAGGAATTTATAATAAAAAAGAGCTGTCATTTAATTTTTGCAAAGCCTTTGATTTCCACACCCTCGACTATCACAATCTTCGTTTGTAGCCAGCTACTAGTATAGAAATCAAGGGAGGGGATAGTCACCTCTAATGAACTATCTCAGGAGTTCAAAGTTCTTAGCCTGATTCAAAATGCCACACACAATCTGGCCTCATTTCTTGCTGTTCCTCAACCTGGCCAAACTGCTCCAACTATACTGAACTATTTTCAGTTTATCAAATGAGCCATATTCTCTTTGAGCCTCAGTCATTTGCCCTTGCTGGTTCCTTTGCCTCAATTCTCTTCCTGACCCCCTCTCCCTAGTTAGCTCTTAGCTTTAATGTTATCCTCTCTGGGAAGACTTCCGTTACCCTCAAATACCAATTTAGGTGCTCTCTTTATTTTGATGTTACTTTTTAATCTAAAAAAATTTTTATTTTTCAATTACAGTTGACATAATATTGTTTGTTTCAGGTATATAACAGTAATATTCTGTTTGTTTCAGACATATAACATAGACTTTTATATAATTTATGAGTTTATAGTTATATAATCAAGTGCCATCTGACACTACACATAGTTACAGTATTATTGACTATATTCTCTATGCTGTACTTGACACCCCCATGACTCTTGTAACTACCAATTAGTACTTCTTAATCCCTTGCCCTTTTTCACCTATCCCCCAAACCACTCCCATGTGGCAACCATCAAAATGTTCTGATGCCTCTCTTACTTTCTTATCACTCCACACTTAATGTGGGTGGTGGCATTTATTACATTATGTTGTCATGCTTATTTCCTTGTTAGTCCTCCTCATTAGATCAGGCGTGCTTCAAGCTATGGGACTGATTTTCATCGTATCCAGAGCCCAACATAGTAAATTCTCAAATACTTGACTAACTGAATAAAGCCACAAGCCACATGGAGAAAGAGAAGAGGAGGGATAGTTTATGCCTTGCATAAATGAGCAATTAATAAGGACTTGAATGAACACCTCAGTGGGAGAACAAAAGTCCTATTTCCTTTGTGTAAGACCCCTACACAATCATAAAGATTTTATGTGTAAGACTTAATTGGCTTATATGTGGGTGTTTGATGCTAAGTTCAGACGTTTTAGAGGAATCCATACTTTAAATACTAATATTGAGACATTATTTGCTTTGCAAAAGGATTTACCTCATTAAATCGTTAAATTTCCTGGGTCTTTAGTGATTTGATTTAAGTTTATTTTTATATTTGTTGGGTCTTGTCAGCCGTTGTGCTAATTAGGAGGAATATAATTATGACTACATTGTAGATATAACCTTCATTTAAAGTCACCACTATTAAGTCATGCAAATCATGAATTAAGTACTAGGCAGATTTAATTAAATTCTGTGGTAGAAATATCAACAATGCGTTGAGAGAGAGCTAAGAAAGAAACAATTTATTCTGATTGAGAAGATGGAGAGGCTTAATGGTAGATTTGAATTTTGAAGACCATGACTTGCATCTCAAGAAAGGCAAGGAGGTTGGGGAAGCCAGGATGGCTCAGTGGATTAAGCGCTCACTTCCCAGCCCCAGCGACCGAGGATCGAATTCCGGTCTCAGCCCGTGTGGACCCATATGCTGAACTGGGGTGTGCTTCCCATGCAGTAGGCCCCCAGCCCAGATCCTGTCCTACGCGACCCCGGCCCACCTATGAGGAACGGAACTATGTTGAAAACTGATGACTACAACAATGGAGACTGCTCTGGGCCCTCCCCCTTCTGTCTGTCTCTCTCTGTCTTTGGCTCTCCCTCTGTCTCATCTTTAAAAAAGAAAAAGAAAATTGATGACTTACAACTATGGAGACTGCTCTGGGCCCTCCCCCTTCTCTCTCTCTTTCTTTGTCTGTCTGTCAAAATCAATAAAATAAATCTTAAAAAAAAAAAAAAAAAGAAAGGCAAGGAGAGGAGAGAGCAAGAATGACAAAGGCTTGTTAGTATGGAAGGTATATGGTGAATTTGCTTTCAGTTTTACAGGGCCATATTTCCTTACATAAAATCAATGTTGATCATAATATAGGATGAAAATTTGTGCCTAAGTTAATGTTTTTCTAAGTGTGGGTCATGAATTACATTTAGAAAGTTGTGATCAGTATAGTTTCTTAAATAGGAAATAGAGATTGATGCTTACTTAAGCATCATAAAGGTAAATATGTTTCATATAATTTTGTTTTAAAATATATATGTATGTATATATGGTTTAGGTTAGAATGTAAGAAATATTCCGTTATTTGTTTTTTAAGATTTATTTCATTGTTTTGGACAAAGAGAGAAACAGAGACAGAGAGAAAGGGGAGGGCCTAGAGCAGTTTCCATAGTTGTACCTCATCAGTTTTGACATGGTTTCATTCCACACAGGTGGGCGGAGGCTGCACAGAGTGGGAACCAGGCTGGGGGCCTCCCATATGGGAAGCATGCCCCATTGAGCCAGGGGTGGAACCAGGGGACAAGAACTGAACTGGGGGCCTCCTGCATGGGAAGCACACCCCAGTTCAGCATATGGGTCCACATGGGCAGGGGCCAGTATTCGATCCTTGATCCCTGGGGCTGCAAAGCAAGCCATCCCGTCTCCCCATTATTCCTTACTTTAGTTTGCAGGAAAATAAATTTGAAAGCCCCTAATAAAATCTATTCTGAGGGGCTGAGACATCACACACTCTCTTTCTGGTCTCTATATTTGGGATGGATAGGGTAGAAGGATATTAGTTCAATTATTTCCCCCAATGAATCCTTGTAGCTTATGGCAAAGTAAATTAGCCCCTGGCTTTATTTTTACTTCTGAGGCTATATTACTATTTATTTGACACTTCTTTTCTCCTTGCAGATGATTCCCTTCTAATGTGTAAATAACAAATTCTAGGGATCTAGAAGAGAGTTATTTTAGGACTGGCTGGCCATTTACCCTCGTGGGCTCAGAGCCCATGTGTTAGTTTCTTATTGTCTACTAGGTGGTACTATGAGGGGCCAATATTTGCAAGTTAGCTTGACCATCAACTTCAGCTTGTTTTGAGATTAGCCAAGTACCTTTTCTCAGCTAGAAAATCTTTTCAGGCTCCCAGGCATTCCAAGAGAGGATATGTAGATCTCCCTTTTCTCCCTAACTATAATCTAGTCCTACAAATTGAGGAGGATAGAGAATCTGGGATCAAGAGGCTAAAATTTTTGGTCAGTATTGCTATCTCTCAAAAGAGATCAGGAATGCTTTTCATTCTCCCTTGGAGATCAAAGAAGATGATGAATGGCAGTGGAAGTGCTGGTGATTATACTCCAGAAAGAATAACTGACTGGGCTATAGAATTGGCTGAGAGGAAGAGAGGAGATATTAAAGGATCTCTTCCTTGGAAAAGCAACAACTCACAGAATTTGATTAAATTCAGCAGACATTTTTCAAGATCCTTCTTTAGGCCAGAAGAACATAAAGCTGAATAAATTCTGGTACCTCCTTTTCGGAACCTCAAGAAAAATAAAGAGATAAGCACTCAACAATAATATCGTGTGATATATACTCTATTAGGGGCAAGCACAGGATGCTTTGGAAGCAGAGAAGGGATCTCAAAGTCAGATGGGGTGGGGGCAGAGATGTGGTGATCAGGTAAGGCTTTCCAGAGGAGATGACCCCTTGCCTGATACTGAGCCTAGAAGGATGAATAAGAGCCTTCCAACATTCTGGAAATCTATAAGGTTCTGCTATACTCAAGTCTCCCCTGGTGACTTCATTTACTCCTGTGATTTTAATAATTACCTATGTACTAATCACTTCCAATCTTTCTCTAGCCCAGTCATCTCTAAAACCTGCCCATCCAGTATCTCCTATTTGGATTTGGTGCTTCAAATCCATGCATCTAAAACCAAACATTGAAGGAGGCCCGAGGCTATTTATTTCTATGGTAGTCATAATTTTTATCCTTATTACCCAGATGAATATCTTAGTCACTTCTTGTCAGAACTATTGCAAAAGCATACTAACTGGTCTCCAACTTAGATCTCTTCCCACCACCCACCACCCCAGTCTGTCCTACACTTTGCTCTTCAACAAGATTTTCTTAAAAAGGATTTACTAAGGCCAATGTTGATGGTATCATTTTATTGAACAACAACTTTAGTGTTTCCCTTTGGTCTACTCTTATAAAAGAAACCCCAAAGATCTTCCTAGCCTCTTCACTGTGTGAGGATACAAGACATTTGCAGTCTGGAAGAGGGCCCTCACCTGACTATATTGACACCCTGATCTCGAATTTCCAGCCTCCAGAATTGTGAACAACAAATTTCTGTTGTTTATAAGATACTCACTCTGGCTTTTGTTATAGCAGCCCAAATGGACTAAGACAGCACTCTGTGTTTTATTACTAAATTACTCTTCTACCTTAAATTCTATGATTTTCTTAAATGCCTTTTATAGCCAAACTCACTTAATATTTATTTCCTAAATATACATTATGCTTTTCTACCTCAGCATCTAAGTTCACACTATTCTTCTATCTTCCTTGTCAAAATGCTATCTATTTTAGGAAGGGAAAAGTTTCCTGAGCATTACATTAAAGGCAGAAAACATAAACGACAGGAGATTTATATTTTAATGTACAAAGAGCTCTTGCAAATCAACATGAAAAAACAACCTCTTCAGTAGAAAAAGGCAAAGTACATAGAGAGTTCCAATTGATATCATTAACTTTGTGTTGACTATCATATTGTTTGTTTTCTATTTATCCCATCTATTTCTGTTCCTTTTTTTTTTGCTTAGTTTAGATTGAATATTTTTAGTATTTAATTTATCTCCTCTTAGTAACTATATTTCTTTTTCTTCATTAGTCACTCTAGGTTTTGCCATATGAATCTTCCTTTTTTTAAGATTTGTTGGGGAAGCCGGGATGGCTCAGTGGGTTGAGCGCTCACTTTGCAGCGCCAGGGACCAGGGATCCGGTCCCAGCCCCGGCCCATGCGGAGCCATGTGCTGAGCTGGGAGCTCCCCCAGTTCAGTTCTCTCTCTGTCTCTGTATCTCTCTCTCTCTCTCTCTCTCTCTCTCTCTCTCTCCTCTCTCTCTGTCAAAAATAAATAAATAAAAATATATTAAAAAAAAAAGATTTGTTTTTATTGTTTTTGACACAGAGAGAGAGAGAGAGAGAGAGACAGAGAGAGAGAGAAGGGGGAGGGCTGAGAGCAGTCTCCATAGTTGTACATCATTAGTTTTCCATATAGTTTCACTCCACAGTGGGCACAGGGCCCATAAAGGGCAGGAACCCAACCAGGGGCCTCCCGCATGGGAATCATGCCCAGGGTGGGAGCCGAACCAGGGCCTCCCCCATGGGAAGCCTGCCCAGGTGAGAACAGAACTGGGCGCACACACCAGCTCAACATATGGGCCCACATAGGTGGGGCTGGGATTTGATCCTCAGACCTCAGGGCTCCAAGACAAGCGCTCAACCCGCTGAGTGAATCTTTAATTTATCATAGTCTGCCTTTAAATACCATATGACTTCCTGTGTAATGCAAAAACTTTACAAAAACATAGTTCCATTTTCCCTTCTCCCATCCATTTGCTGTTATTGTCATATATTTTACATTTAAATATATCCCATTATACATTACTACTATTTTTGTCATAAAGGGTTGATTATCTTTTAAACAATTTTTAAAATGTATTTTATGTATTTTATACATTTGCCTACATTTACTATTCCCATGCCCTTAATTCTTTTATGTAGATCTTAGTTTCTACTTGGTTTTGACTTCCTTCAATTTAATGTTTCTTGTAATAAGGGCGATAATATATATTTTTTTTAGCTTTTTTTTGTCTTGAAATTTCTTTCTTTTCTTTTCTTTTTTTAGTGTCCTCTGATAGATGACTGGATAAAGAAGTTGTGGTGCATTTATACAATGAAATACTACTCAGTAATAAAAAAAAGATGAAATACAGCAATTTGTGACAACGTGGACGGACCTTGAAAATTTCTTTTTTATGGGAAAACCAGGATGGCTCAGGGGGTTAAGTGCTCACTTTGAAGTCCTGGAGTCTGAGGATCAAATCCTGGCCCCAGCCCGTGTAAACCCATATGCTGAACTGGGGTGTACTTCCCATGTGGGAGGCTCCCAGTTCGGTTCTCACCACCTCTCCCATTTGACCCCTGGCTCAAGGGAGCGTGCCTCCCATGCAGGAGGCCCCCAGCCCAGTTCCTGCCCTCTGCTGCCGTGGCCACCCACCTGTGTGGAACAAAAACCATATAGAAAACTGATGATGTACAACTATGGAGACTGTTCTGGGCCCTCCCCGCTCTCTCTGTCTCTGTTAAAAACAATAAAATAAATCTTAAAAAACGAAACAGGGAAGCCTGGATGGCTCAGTGGGTTAAGCGCTCACTTTGCAGCCCCGGGGACCAAGGATCAAATCCTGGACCCGGCCTGTGCGGACCCATATGCTGAACTGGGGAGTGCCCCCAGTTTGGTTCTCACCAGAGAACCAGGAACAGCCCAGTTCCTGCCCTGTGCAGCCCCATGCCCACTCGTGGAATGAAACTATGTGGAAAAACGAATGATGTGCAACTATGGAGACTGTTCTGGGCCTTCCCCTTTCTGTCTCTGTATCTCTCTCTGTGTAAAAAAAAAAACAACCTTTAAAAAAACAAACAACAAAAAAACACATAATTTATTCCTCTTCTAAACAAACAAACAAAACAAAACAAATAACCAAAATCTTAAAAAAAATTTTATCTACTAATTCCATAATTTTTGTTATTTCTGGATCTGTTTTTACAGCTTAATTTTCTCCAGGCTATAGATCACATTTTCCTTTTTTACTTTATTTATTTACTTATTTATTTGGTGGTTGTAGGGAGCATGTCTAGTAATTCTTTATTAGATGCTGGACATTGTAATTGTTACATTATTGAATTTCTGGATTACATTGTCTTCCTTTAAAGAGTATTGGGCTTTGTTCTGGAAGGCAGCTAATTTACTTGAATATCAGATTGATACTTTTGAGATATGTTTTTAAGTTTTGTTAGGGTAGGTCTACTCTTAGGCTAGTAGAAGCCTTATTCCTAAGGCACTGTTTTTGCAGTCTCTATTGAATGCCCTGAGTATTCAACAATGTTTCTCCAGTCCGACTGGTTGGAACTCTAATTTTTCCATCCCTGTGTAAAAACCAGTAATTATTCACTTTATAATTCTGTAGCAATTGTCTTTATCGTAGATGATTTGGGGCCAGTTTCATGGAGCCTTGCCTCTCACTTGTGTGCATGGGCAGCCTATTGGTCAAGTAAAGATGCATTGGGCTAATATGCAAATTTGTGGAGCTCTTTCTCTGCATAGCTCCCTTCTCTCCAGTACTCTCTGCCACAAAATCCAGCTTCCTCAGCCTCTCCCAGATCTAATCTGTGTCCCCTCATCTCAGCAAAACAGCTGTACTTTCCTTGTATAGTTCTCATTTTTGTGCTATAGACTGGAAAGTAACTGGGCAGATAGTTGGGATCATTGAAAGGCTCACACAATTTGTTTTCTTTCCTTTTTTCTCAGGGATCACAATCCTGTGGTGCCTTTGTCCAATATCTGAAAACAGTAATTTAATATATTTTGTACAGTTTCTAGGTTTTTTGTTTGTTTGTTTGTTTTATTGTTAAATTTAATGGGGTGACATTGGTTGGTAACAATTAGATAGTTTTCTAGTGTTTTTTAATGGTGGGAGGGCTAATCTGAAACCAGTTACTTTGTTACAGTCAGAAATAAGTATACATTTGAATTTTCACTGGATAGATAATTCCTTTTTTTTTTTTAAGATTTATTTTTATTGTTTTTGACAGAGAGAGAGAGACAGAGAGGCAAAGAGAGAAGGACGAGACCCCAGAGCAGTCTCCATAGTTGTATGTCATTAGTTTTCGACATAGTTTCATTCCACACAGGTGGGCGTGGGGCCGCGCAGGATGGCAACTTGGCCAGGGGCCTCCTACATGGGAGGCATGCCCCTGTGAACTGGGGTCTGAACCAAGAGCCTCCCCCATGGGAAGCTTGCCCAGGGGGGCAACCAAACCGGGAGCCTCACATATGGGAAGCACACCCCAGTTCAGCACATGGGTCCACACAGGCAGGGGCTGGAACTTGATCCTTGGACCCCAGGGCTGCAAGACAAGCACTTAACCCACTGAGCCATTCCAGCATCCCCTGGATATAGAATTCTAAGTTGACATTTTTTTTAGTACTTCAAAGATGTCATTCCATTGTCTTTTGACTTGCATTGTTATCTTTGTTTCCCTACATGTAATGTGTCTTTATCAGAAAATAAAAGTAGGGGAAGCCGGATGGCTCAGTGGGTTAAGCGCTCACTTTGCAGTGCCGGGGACCAAGGATCGAATCCTGGCCCCGGCCCGTGCGGAACCATGTGCTGAATTGGGAGCTCCCCCAGTTCAGTTCTCTCTCTGTCTCTATCTCTCTCTCTCTCTCTGTCAAAAATAAATAAAGAAATAAAAATATATTAAAAAATAAAATAAAATAAAGAAAATAAAAGTAAAAAAAAAAACACTTTCACTATTATGTTGCCAAAAACAAGAGTTCAGGGAAAGCCGGGACGGCTCAGCGGGTTGAGCGCTCGCTTTGAAGCCCCAAGGACTGAGGATCGAATCCCGGCTCCGGCCCAGGCGGACCCACATGCTGAACTGGGGAGTTCCCACAGTTCGGCTTTCTAGCTGTCTCTGTCTCTATCTCTCTCTCTCTCTGTCAAAAGTAAAATGGAAATAAATATGCACTGAAGATAAAATAATTACTCTCTATAAATATAAAAAGATATAAAAAAAAAACAAAACAAAAAACTTAAAACAAAAAACAAAAAACAAACAAACAAAAAAAACCAAGAGTTCAGTGTTGGCAAGTATCAGGGAAATGGGCACACATACTTTTGGTGGTACAAATTGTCAAAGTCTTATAGGGACAATACATTAAAAATATTAGAGGCCTATAGCCAAAAAATGGAAAATCCCTAAGTTTTCATTAGCAGATGAATGAATAAAGATGTAGTATATATGACATAATGGGATATTATTTAGCCATAAATGAAATAAAATTATGATACAAGCCATAACATAGATGAGCCTTGAAAACATCATACAAATGAAAGAAGTCAGACATAAAAGGACAAATATTGTATGATTCCTCTTAAATGAGATACCTAAAATAGGCAAATTCATAGAGATAATAAGTAGAACAGAAGTTCCCAGGGGCTGGGAGAGGCAGAATGGGGACTTACTGCTTTATGAGTACAGAGTTTCAATTTAAGATGATGGAAAAAATCTGAACTAGATAGTGGGGAATGCCACTTCATTTTATACCTAAAAATGGTTAAAATGATACTTTTCATGCTGTGCATATTTTATCACAATTAAAAAAATTTTAATGACAAGTGTAAAAAGATGCATTTTTTCATAGATTTATTTTATTGTTTTGACAGAGGGAGAGAGAAACCGAGAGAGAAACAAAGAGAAGGGGGAGAGCCCAGAGCAGTCTCCATTGTAGTTGGTCATCAGTTTTTGACATGGTTTCCCTCCGAACAGGTGAGTGGGGCCTTGCAGAGTGAGAACTGGGCTGGGGGCCTCCTGAATGGGAGGCACGCCCCCTCGAGCCGTGGGCAGAACTCATGGGCGAAAACTGAACTGGCGGCCTCCCCCATTAAAACACACCCCAGTTCAGCATATGAGTCCACATGGGCCGGGGCCGGGATTTGATCCTTGGTCCCTGGGCTGCAAATCGAGTGCCCAAACTGCTGAGCCATCCCAGCTTCCCCAGGATGCATTTTTTTGTTGTTGGACAAAGCAAAATAAGGAGTTAATATCCAAAATATGTAAAGAGTTCATAAAATTTAAACACCAATAACACAATCTGATTAATGCCCAGGGGACCTGAATAAATATTTCTCCAAAGAGTACATATGAAAAGATGCTCAATGTCACTAATCATAAGAGAAATGCAAATTTAAACCACAACAAGATGTTGCCTCACACTGTTAGAATGGCTATCATCAATAAATTAATCAACGAGTATTGCTGAGAATGTGGAGAAAAGGAAACCCTTGTGCATTGTTGGTGGGATTATAAATTGGTGCAGTCATTAAGGAACAGTATGGAGGTTCCTCAAAAAATTAAAAATAGAACTATCATATTATTCAGAAATCCCACTTCTGGGTATTTATCTGAAGAAATCCAAATTTGAAAACATATATATACTTCCCTATGTTCACTATGGCATTACATTTTTTTTAGATTTATTTATTTATTTAAGATTTATTTTATTGTTTTTGACAGAGACAGAGACACAGAGAGATAGAGACAGACAGATACAGAGACAGAGAGAGACAGAAAGAAGGGGGAGGGCCCAGAGCAGTCTCCATAGTTGAGCTTCATCAGTTTTCGACATGGTTTTTTGTTCCACACAGGTGGGCGGGGCTGTGCAGGGCGGGAACTGGGCTGGGGGCCTCCAGCATCTGAGGCACGCCCCTTGAGCCAGGGGCCAAACCAGGGGGCAAGAACCAAACTGGGGGGGAAAGCCGGGACGGCTCAGCGGGTTGAGCGCTCGCTTTGAGGCCATGAGGACCGAGGATCGAATCCCGGCTCCGGCCCAGGCAGGACCCACGTGCTGAACTGGGGAGTTCCCACAGTTCGGTTCTCTAACTGTCTCTGTCTCTGTCTCTCTATCTGTCAAAAAGTAAAATAGAAATAAATATGCACTGAAGA